>ML739306.1:0-27118 GCA_009193565.1 Aspergillus coremiiformis
TTTTTTTTTTTTATCTTGTGTTGTCCACTACCTTTACATGTTCAATTTGGGGCTTCGGCCTGTCACTAAATTCATGTTGTTGGACTTTTGAGTGATCTTCATTGGAAGTTGAACCTGGTCGAAGGGAACGGATTTAATTGGTCGGGTGGGAACTCACCTTCTAGAATGGCCTATGAGACTATTGTAAAGTATTTCCGTACGAAGGTGTTTCAATTAAGCCCGATGGGGGAAAGACACGTGTGGGAGTCACTCACAGACAGTGTAATTCTAGGTAACGGAAAACAGGGTTTCCATGCGGGGAAGTTGACGTGCATTTCCGCCCAGCAAGTCAGGTGGAATTCTGGTATCAATTCCTTACGCTGTGATTTTTCATCCCTTCACTGCATTCTCCCTTTTCCATCCCCTAGGGGCCCTATCGTGTTTGTTTATTATTATTAATATTATTATTACTTCCCCCCTCCCCCCCACATCATGGGTTGATGTCTCGACAATATCATGCCAGACTCCAAACGACGGCTGGCTCCCGCGCCGCCCGGTGCTCCTGGTAGCAATGATGCTCACCAGCGGAGGAAAAATGTTGGTACAGCGTGTTTGGCTTGCAAGGCTCGCAAACTCAAGGTACTATTTTTTTTTCTCTGGATTGGTTATGTCTCCGTGTTGATCGGCCTAGTGCACCGGGACTGCACCTTGTGCGAACTGCGTCAAGAGTCGACTCGAATGTACTCTAGATCAGACCGCCGACAAACGTCGCCGCGGAGCTATAAAACGCAAGATTGACCAGCTGGAGGACAAGGAGGATCTCCTTTTCCGCCTGGTCGCTCTCCTCCGTGAATGTGGCAACCGTCGCACAATCCCTTTGCTGAATTTGATTCGGAGCAATGCCAGCTTGCGGGAGATTCAGTACTTTGTCAACCATCAGGTGCCTCGGTCGGAGCTCACCCAGACGCCTGAGCTCATCGAGGTCAGCCACGAAATGCAGCGGTTACACGAGTCGGACTCGCGGCCAATGCGTCCCATCCTCCATGCGAAGCGATTATCCGACCAGCCAGTGTTTCAAGTTCCTGCGAAGCCCTGGACAGGCGTCGCGACGAACGACAGTTTTGTTTCCCATCTCGTTTCGTTGTGGCTCACCTGGTTCCACCCCTTCTCTAGTTGGGTCGATCGTGATCGGTTTATCCATGATATGCAAGCGGCCTTGCTTGGGGCTCAACACTGCTCACCATTTCTGGTCAATGCTATTCTTGCGTACGCGTGTGTATGTGCACCCTTTTGTGCGTGTTTGAGGCTGGTTCCTCTTTGCTAACAACTGCAGGCCTATTCAGAATACCCCGAAGCATATGCTGTCCCTTCGGACCCATTATCGAAAGGTGCCCACTTTTACGAGGAGGCAAAACGGTTCTTGGACAAGGAGGAAGGGAGAATTACCCTTCCAACCGTTCAAGGTATTGCTATACTATGGGCGCGGTAAGGATGATCGTCGGACCACATAGTATGGGGTGGGCTAACAATGCCTAGTGCTTGTCTGATTGGCCATGATCGTCAAGAATGGATTTATCGCAGCCAACTAGCCTACGCAACTCATGAACTGACCCAAACATACTCCGTGGTCGCATCCAAAGCCGATGAAGATGAACTTTGCATGGCCCGGGTAATCAATAAAACCTGCTGGGGGATATTCAACAGCACCACGTAGGACCCTCAATACCTGCAGATTTCCAGCTTAATTCAACCAAAATGAACGACAACTGATCTAGGCCAGGACTTACGCCTTGTTGCATGGGAAGTCTCCGACGATCAAACCGCCCCAACAACCTTTCTTCCCGCCTGTCAATTATTCGTCGGATCAGGACGAGTGGCTGCCCTACCCGATACCGGCGGAAGGAATGCCGTCGCACTCAGCTAGCCTGTTCAACGAGCTCTGTAATTTGAATCTGATTGCATACGACGTCGCAGATTTTCACTCCCACAAAGAGACCCCTCGCTCGCGCCTACAGATGGAACAGAGGACCTCAGAATTCCGTATGCGTCTCCGCGAGTTTGCGGACCGACTACCACAGTGCCTGAGAGCTGAGGACGAAGTCGAAGTTCCACACATTCTATGCCTCCAGTAAGTTATTATCCAGCCCGGAACCCCCACTGACGACGGCTTAACCAGTCCAGTATCTATTACCACGCCATCCTCATTACCATCTACAGCTCTCATAGACCGTCCCCCGAAATGAACCACGACTTGATCACTCCGGCACAAGACGAAAGCATTTGCTTGTCTTCCGCCCGTAGCATCGGTCTCTGGATGCAGACCTATCGATCCTCTTGGGACCTTTACCCTATGCCTAGCTTCAACATCCAATGGATAACGCCGGCGCTTTTCATCCTGCTAGAACATCTAGAGATTGAGGCGAACAGCGAAGCTTTTATCATTCTCTGTGTTGCGGTGAAGGCCTTTTCTCGTCGTTTCGAGAAGGCCAAGCTCATCTTACGGTCGCTACAAGATACAGTCCGGGAGAGGAAGATTACCTTGCCGGTAGAGACAGATCCGCTCTTCGCAGAGTTTGCAGGGCTGCGATTACCACGTATGGTGAGAATCAAAGAAGAAACGAGTGACCCGGGAAGTAGCGATGTGTGATCCACTGGGTTCAGAGTATTAGATACGAGAAAGATTGCATATTGATATATACCAGTTTGCAGTTCAAATACATATCCCAGAAGGCATCTCGACGACAACTTCAACCCCATGAAATAAATAGTATTTCGGATAGAAAGTTAATACACCGACTAAGTACATACATAGTACTCCAAGGACTTCAAAAGGATATATCGTATAGTAGTTCCCAACTCCCTTAAAGACAAGGCGTCACTCATCAAGGCATCATAAGATAAAAGAAGCTCGGAAGAGATCCCGAAAGAAAACAACATCATGAATATATCAAACTTTACCCGCCTGATCGACATCCTTCCCTATCACCCCCGAGTCCCCTCCCTTTGCATACCTTTTCGTGAACGCCAGCCGGTAATGCCACAAGGCCCAAACCACAACCGTCGCCAGCGTCAACGGAAGCGTCACCACCCAATACAACCAAAAGTTCTTAGCCATCTCCAACGAATCCGCCGCGCCACTTTGATAATCGAAGAAGTTTGTTCCGAAGATACCCTATTATAAACAAGATTTAGTATGGGAAGGGGATGTGTGTTGAGAAAAGGAAGCTACGAGTCAACTTACCGAGACAAAAGTCCCAGGAAGATAGACTAAACTGACGACAGCGATGGTTTTCATCATGGCGCTGTCGGATTGGGCGGTTCGGCCGAAGCCTTGGTTAACTAGATTGAATGCCTAACGTCGTTTGTGGCTTGTTAGTAGGACTGTTTCTGTAAGGAATGGGAAATGGTATACGGTGCGTGCGAGGGGGAATAAAACAACAACAGCAACAACAGCAGCAGCAAACAGGAGGGGTAAACAAACAAGATTGATTTCATTGTGCAATCGATCGGTCAACGACTTCGACCGGATCTTAAGTGAATACATCTCCTTCGCTGCGAAGGCCAATTTCTGACCCGTTTGGAGATGGGCGCCGTGGACCCTGGAAGCCATTTCTGGAAAATCATGTCGCCATCGTGTGTGATCCGCCGTGACACTTTTGATGTTGTGCTCTGCTACCTCGAGGATTTCAGTGGAGTGAAAGATATGCCGGGCGATGTCGTGTAGGTTCGGAAAGTCGGTGGCCTGTAGCTCTGCGTGAGTTTTGTTGTTTCGTCCCTGAGTTGACCGTTAGTTTTACAGTATGATTAAGAGATATAGATGTAGAGAGGGTAGAGGTGGAAGAAGGGTGAGAAGGGTTGCATGGGGGGCCAAAGACCTTCTCTACCGCTCTGACAAGATTTCGTAGAGACCAGAAATATTTCTCGTATAACATCGCTACCGCATGTGCAAACACCGCATGCCAGATATACGGGTTATAATATCTCATATCACGGGTGGGGAATCTCTTCCGAATCGCAAGTTGCTCGTCCATGGGGAGGCCCACAAAGAAGACTCTCTGTATGCCAGGTGCATCATTACTGCCTGGTTGAACTGGTATAGCACTGGAGTATTCCTGTGATGCTCGTGTCCGCGGTTGGGGTGGTATATGCCATTCGACGAAGACAGAGGGCTGCAACCAAAAATATTTGCTGGCGGTGCGGACCTCTTTCAGTTTGAAGACTGTCCATGATTCTGTGCGTTATTAGAAGCACTGTAAGAATCATACGGAAAATACGCGAGACCAACTATGTAGGTTGATTTCATTTGCATCAAAGCTATACTCCGTGTGAGATGCGCCGTTCAGGTCCTCGTTGAGAGTCCGCTGGAACTCAGCTGGCAGATTGAGAGCACACTGCTTGAGTGCGCTTTCTGTTGTAAAGCTAGCATATATCATGGATTTTAGCTACTGGAGCGCTATAGCTGATTTGCACCATCAGTTTATGTTAATACATACATAACTTGAGTAGACCGACGTTGAGGAGACTGCATTGCGTTAGCGGACAGATATCTACTATACTATGCATATAAAAAAAGGTATACAAACATGCAAAAATGCCCTCAAGTCGACCGGCTCCTCTTGCTTCCACTGATCGGTGTCTAGCGCACGTCAGCACTTAAACGGAAATGAAAATGCAATGGCAAGCCGGGATCATACCATCGTCTTCGAAAATGGTAACTTCGTTCTCCAGTGGTCTTGGAGTGTCTACGCAGTTGGATTCCATCGTGAGGACTCCTTTTGATAGCGGATGTGAGCTGGATCCACGGCAAGATGGGAAAATAACAGGATGGGATCAAGATTGCGATAAATGGGGCATGTTATATTCGCCGATGAGCACAGCCTAATGAAATGCATTGCCGCCGGCGCTTACTCGTGGCCTTCTAGTACGACTCACCACCAAGCTGAATGGAGTACAACGATGCATTTCTGAACCAATTAAACCAACGCGTAAAAAAGCCCGCAATCGCACTGCATGAAAGTCATGGCAACTCCTCTGCCAGCCACTCTTGGAACCATTTGAAATCGGTCGGGCACAAAAATCCCAGTCCAACCATAGCCACTGCACTACCCAGCCAGCTTGGCCCGTTGAACATGTGGTTGTCTGGATCTTCGACGAAAGGGTTCACCATGCCATTTACCTGGCTCGAATCAGGACCCATGTGGCTGGTGCATGTCTCACCCTCATCGTCGAGGTACGAAAGAATCCGACCGCGGGCGGCCCTCAAAAAGAGCAATGTATTCCTCGTAGAGAAATTATACGGGATCATGTACTGCAGAATCTGTTCGCACTTACGCCAGGATTCATTCACAGCAGTGTTCTCCGCGTCGGTTAGGGCGAGCCGGCATGTATACGACATAATGAGGACCATGCCCGCAGTTGTAGTGTCTGTTCGTCAGCCTCGTCCGAGATTTGTAGTATCGCTTGGGGCTTACAGAAACTATTGTACCACCATGCATCGGTAGTTGATGTTTGGTAGCTATCGTAGATGATAGAGACCAAGTCGATTGCCGCTTTTGTACAGGAAATGGCGCATTCGGATAACATTGAAGAATAGGGCGTCTTATGGGTAGAGTCGTACTGATCGATTTCAGAATCCTCTTGAGCCAGCATCTCAGAACTCAATTGGGTGAAGGCCGGACGGTAAAGAAGAATGCGCATATATAGGAATCTATAACAAAGTTAGCGTATGTATGTACATACAGTACATACTGAGGAGAAACAATAGCGCCACAGGTCGCACCTTGCATATAGAACATTTCTCTGGCGTCTCAGAGTCAGCAGCCGAAGAAGGTCAGTCGGCGGATTAAATGGGCGACTCCAACTGAGAACTGAGGGAAGTTTTGATTCATAGTTGGATAGCTTTTCTTCCAGCCTAACCATGGCATCCAGTCCACTCTGTTGGACAGCTGATGAGTTGGTCGTGGCGCTCGATCGGTCGCACCGTCTTTTGTATACATCTGACAAGATACTGCCGAGAATGTTAGACAGTTCGATGTTAGCAGCATAGAAGGCCGTTAAGTACGGGCCCTTAGTGTCGGTCGGAGTAAGATCTACTGATCCTGGTAGTGGGATGGTAGGCAAACTGAATGTGATACTCGGTCTCCCATAAGCCATACTCCCAAACCTATTCCTCTTTAGTTTTTGCCACATTTAGTAAGTAAAATGAGGACCTACGTGTCGATCATCACACACCCATGCCAAGTGCGACGCTGAATCTCTAATTCCAGAGGATCCTTGAAGTTGCTCGGCTGATTTTCGTGGAGCCCAAGCCCCTGGGCAATCCTGCACGCGACTCCGATCAAGTCCCAGGACTTGTGAGGATCCGGTATACTTTGAAGATACAGTGAAGCTATCAAGAGAGTTTGAACGGCGCCCACGGTGCGGATAACGAGCAAGTCCAGCCCAATATGCTGCTCAGCCCTGAGAAAGAAGGTATGCGCTATGGTATTCCGATCTGGGACCGAAATGTCGGCAAAGTGGCAGCCAAGCGCAAACATCAGATTCAGCGCACAAAGAAAAACGGGTGATCGAGGACCGGAGTCAGACTTGCTACCCAACCCAATGTTGAGTGTGCTCGGCTCTTTACCCTGTTTATTGCAGGACACCCAGAGACACTCGTAGGCATCTTGAACGCTGGGTCGGTCGAAGAAGGGATAAAGACAGTAAATCCGATCCCAAAAACATCCTAGTAGATGGTCGGCAAGTTCCCGCGGTGGCAGGAGGAATGCGTCTAAATTGGAACGAGCAGGCCCATAGGGAATATCTTGGGGTACAGGACCCTGAGCCAAAAGATGCATCAGGCACGCAGGAGATGGGCTTCCGAAAGCCCCACTCGGTTGCTTCAGAAATTCTTTGTTCTCGCCAATAGGAGTAGCAGCTCCTAGAAAATTTATGTCACAGTCCTGCGGGTTTGTCAGGAGTGAAGGGAATGTCTCCGGTTTTACTGGAGGTGGAAAGGCACGGAAGTTTTCATGATTCGGGAGAGCTGCATGAGAATCGGATTCAGTGTCTAGACTCAGTGAGGGATGTTCCTCCTCATCTGACTCCATGGATGATTCGTCCGGATCAAACGTGGGTACCGGAATTCCCGCTTCCTGACACACATCTTCAAGTTCGCGAATATGGCGATAAAGGACTTGAAGGTATCTATACGTTTCTGTGAGCACATGCAAATTGAATGTTTCAAGGATTCCATACTCATCATTTTCCATTAGCCGGCAACTACTGCGCCTATAAACACATCGGTCGGCCGAATTTGACCGCTGAGTACAAGATCCGCAGACAGGTTTCTGTCCGTCGCAGCGAGACTTTCGTTCGCGACATGGATCACAACAGAGTGATGCTTTTCGACGGCGCGCCCCGTTGCTTTTTTGTACGGCAGACCTTCGGGACAGCATATTATCGAGCTGCGTTGCTCAGCGAAGGTTGAGGCAAATGAAAAGAAGATCAAGTCCTAATGCTTTGAAAGTTTGAACTGAAAGAGTGAAAATGGTTTGGACGTTGAGATCTCGCCAAGAAATACCAAAAGAAATCTTGGTGCTGCGATATCAATGCAGTTGATACGGAGCATTGCTCATTATTTATATGTCAAGACTGCTCGAGAGGGGGTTGAATTCAACTCAGGGGGGGTGCTGGTGACTCCCCACTTTGGCTCTAGGTCTAACGCATCGAACCAACTTATCGATGACATTTCGCATGGGACAAAGCTTAGTTAGCTTTTGTGATAGGAGGCCTTTTCTCGAGTAATTCATATCCTGCAAGTACGTCGCTTCCCAGGGGATTCGAATGCATATTTGGCGCCTTCCGCACTGGTGCCGTTAATTTGAGCACTAAGATAGGATGATACGCCACCATCATGCAAAGGGATCACTTACAGTCGGGATTAGTGCCTCGAGCGGGCCCCTAGTTAAGCTTCCGCTGGTTAAAAAGTGCATAATCCTTCGTGTCCAGCCCATTGCTTATAAGCGCCGAAATTCAGCACAGCGCTTAAGTTGTGGTGCGGAACCAATCACCCGCCTTGTCACACATCTCATTGAACGTCTGCCAGCATAGTGGACAGGGATGATCTGACCGTAGTGCGGGCCGAACTGAAGTACTAGTGGCCAACATGTTGACGGTTAGGATTCACTATCTCTCGCCATTTCTTTGACCCCTCCTGTAAACGCCCACCCATGTCGTTGGTAAGCATTGACCCAACATGGAAAGGCTGCTGTTTAGTGTGCTTTTATGGTAGTTTTGGACTTCCCACGCATTATTCTCGGACTGGGATTCCTATGTTGGTTGCGCAAGTGCGACAGATTGGGGAGGGGTTCGGCCTAGGTTGGTCAGGAAGATGGACCTTATGGTCTGTTTCCGAGTCAGCATAGCCGTGTTGGAGGGACAACAACGCCTAACAGATCCCTGCCATGTCTCTTAGCACTTCATCTTACGTGGTTGCCTGATATTGCGATGGTTTCACGTCATATATTCGGTTCCAATCTGCATGGTTATCCCAGGAAGCGTAACGCTTCGCGGTTGCTATCTGCGAGAAACCCGCATGTGATAGATGAGTACTGTGAGAAAGTTTCGATGGGATTAATTGTCTCATTCGCTAAAGACATTAGTACATGTTGGTAGGACTCAGAGTCGAGTAGTTACTTACTTGGTAGGTTAGTAGTGGATAGTAGTATGGGCTGCACGGGAAATCACTATAGTTGGCCTAATTACTCTGTACTGGTAAAGTCCATATGTGGCACCCCGGTGAACTGTCACCTGTCACCTGTCACCTGTTCCCTGGCCATGTGACTTCCCATCCTACCACTACCACCACTACTATGTAGGCACTTTATCTACGGAGTGTACTAAACGCACTCACTGACTTCACCGAGTATTAACGATGAAAGAAAACTCTGTCAGTACTATTTGGGATGGCAACCGCATCCCGCTGACATCCCCCTCGAGTTAGCCTTTACAATGATCTTACCTACTAAGCCATCACATTGTATGGCGCCGAGGCCAAGTTTTAATTCGTCATTGATGATGAGGGTTGAATCTCGAGCGTCGCAAGCAGTCAATTCAGGTTTGCGATAACTTGCGATCCCAAAGCATGCGTCATACTATTGAGTGGATATGGTGTTTTCTCAACCGACAATCTTGGATGTGGCGAATGGAGCGGAGACAGTGGAAGCAACCGAACAATGGATATTAAATGCCTCATCAACCAATTCATGAAAGACAAAGCATACAGAAACTGAAGGCAAGTACTCAGAAGAGTAATACCCTTTGCAAGGGTGGATTGTTGACAGAAACTCTAGACCTTAGCCTGACTCTGGGGTCTATGGTGTATTTGATCAAGTTATCAATTACAGCATGGATATTCATTGGTTGGGCTATAAATATGTGAACGTGCTTGTATCGTCTGCTCCGGTCTATGGAAGGCTTTGTCATGCAAACATGCAAGTGAACAAGGACCTTGAAATATCCTGCATTGAAGTCAATGGGGCCTCTCTATACTAGGAAATCATCGGGACAGGACCGCTGCTCATTCCAATGCCCAGAGCAAATGGTACCGGAATGATGTATGAGCCGTTAGCTGTTGCGCTCTCATCCCATTTTCGAGTCGCCTTATACAACCGCCGAGGTTTTGGAACAGCCACTTTGTAGCTCCCGGGGAACCGGACATGGCCAATGATTTGAAATTGCAATCCGACGATGTGGCCTGCTTAATCCAACACCTATCACCTGGGCGCCCTGTGATGATCTTCGCGTCCTCTGGAAGTGGGGTGATGGCCGCTGAAGTCCTCCAATCTCATCCTGGCCTTGTGCGCAAGTTGATACTCCACGAGCCACTTCTTCTCTCCCTGTTTTCTCTTCGATTGAGGACACATATCCATAATCAAATAACCGAAAGAATTCTAGCGTACGGAGGGTCTGGAAATGCGAGTATTCGGCGCGCTCTGATGCCTACAATGCAAGGCAAACGTGATCAACGAAGATTCTGCCAAATCCCTCATCCCACACGACTTCTATCCCAACTTAGAGACCAACCCGCTCCATTCCATGGGTACGAGTTGCCTCAGATACTGGACTATGAAGTCCATGTTGAGAATCTTAAGCCCTACCAAGAAAAATTGGTCCTCACGAAAGGAGAGGATATATCACCGGAATTTACCAGCGCTCCTCAATCCAATTTATCTAAGGCCCTTGGAATTCCCGTGGTGGTGGCCCCTGGAGGTCATACCGGACATATCACTGATGCGCAGCAATTTTCCAAGAAGTTGATTGCAGTACTGGGGTTCCACATTACTAGATTGGGAATACTATGCATCGCCGTCATCTTTGTCTACGATAGCCAGTAAGCCGTATGCGATTGGAAAACTTCTCAAATAACCAACCAAAGAATAAAGAACCCAAAGTCGACTTTCAAAGTTCTACACGCCCTTCTGATAAATACATGAGAGCGATGTTGACCTCACTTCCTTTACTTTGGGTGTTACTCCCAAAGCTGCTCCTGAAAATGTGTCGGTATTTCCCTCCGACTTCTACGAAATTTGCAAGTAAATATACTAATAGATCGCCCAGGTACTTGACCTAAGCATCCGACTAAACTGGGGGTGTTATTACCGCGGCAGAGATAAGATTCTCGACCAACATCGCGAGGATAATACCGGCTGGTAAACCATCAGACGCGTTCTCAGTTATCCACTTCTGCAGCAAACCTCATTGAGAGGCACCTTCTACCACTCACGCGCTATATTTATATTCCTACACGGTAGCCGGAATACATTGAAAGTCGCACAGGGAATACAGGGAGCTGGACCTAATCGGCGTATCAGTGTCGAGCTGAAACAATACGCACGAAGAAATATCGGGACGACGATCAACTCGGCCGCCGGAAGACCCGCATGGAACTGCCCAATCGCATAGGACGGCAGCCAATAATCTGCATTATGGTCTGCAGTCTACAGAAGCCCCCATGGCCGATATCAATTATTGTAATCAAAAAAGTTCTGCGCAAAATCTCCGAAAGTGCCGCTGGACCTGTCACAGGATGGAAATGGGAAAGGGGTCAAGTGCCGAGGACATTTTTAGAGCTGGTGTATCTCCTCCGTGACTTTGGACTTTCGTTGTGGACGATATTAAGTGCAGGTTCATATTTGGTTGTTCGTCATGATTTTGCGCCGTTTTTCATGGCTAGTCTTAGGGGCCTGGGCTACCCAGCCTGTGGCTGGCTATGTCTCTCAACCTAGAAGCCAGGAGGGGACATGTAAAAAGACTACCGTGGTCATCTTGTACGTGTCTCCCCAATTGCATGGAGCGTCTCGAAAAGAATGTACAATGCTAATGATGCCCAGGGGAGCTGGGATATCGGGTATTTCAGCTGCTGTAAATAGTTGAGTTTTGCAGAGAAAGAAAAATAGCTTACAGGAGCAGCAAACATTGTCGAACGCGTCGATGCATGACTTCCTTATTCTCGAGTATCGCGATCGGATTGGCGGTCGTGCCTGGCATGAGAACTTCGGGAAGGACAAAGATGGAAACCCTTACGTGGTGGAAATGGGCGCCAATTGGGTATAAAGCTCCTGTTCCCTAGCTGGGCGGCGCTGAGCTGACGGTGCGATTAGGTCCAAGGACTTGGGAACCCAGGCGGACCTGAAAATCCGATCTGGACTTTGGCGAAGGAATTTGGTTTACAGACGACATACTCCAATTATAGCAATATCTCGACGTATAATCAAGATGGGTACAAGGATTACTCCCATCTGATAGATGAGTTTGATGAAGCCTATGATATCGCAAACCAAGCGGCTGGTAGGATCCTTGTCGAAAACCTCCTGGATCAGACGGCAAAAGCCGGGTTGGCGTTAGCTGGATGGAAACCCAAGTCGCATGACATGGAGGCGCAGGTGGTTGACTGGTGGAAATGGGGTCAGTTCTATATTCGCTGTGGACCTTGTGGTATCAAGGAGGAGGCTAATGATCTAAAGATTTTGAATCTGCCTTCACACCTCTCGAAAGTTCTTTAGTATTCGGCTGCGCAGGCAGTAATTTGACGTCGAACCAATTCAGTGATCATGACAATTTCGTCACGGATCGGCGGGGATTCAGCACCATTATCAAGGGCATGGCGTCGACGTTCCTGACTGAAGACGACCCCCGCTTGCTTCTCAACACAAAGGTGACAAATGTTACCTACGGACCTGGGGGCGTTACTGTCTACAACAGCGATGGAAGCTGTGTGCAGGCCGCGTATGCCATCTGTACATTCTCCTTGGGCGTCTTGCAGAACGACGTGGTCACTTTCAGCCCGGAACTACCCGAGTGGAAGAAGATCGCGATTCAGATGTTCACTATGGGCACATATACCAAGATCTTCATGCAGTTCAATGAAACCTTCTGGCCCACAGACACCCAGTACTTCTTGTATGCAGACCCAGCCACTCGTGGCTACTATCCACTCTTCCAGTCCTTGTCCATGGACGGTTTCCATCCCGGATCCAATATCATTTTCATGACCGTCACCAACGAGCTCGCCTGGAGAGCGGAGCGCCAGTCTGACGAACAGACCATGAAGGACATCGTCGAAGTTCTACGTAGCATGTTCCCCGATATCAATGTTCCGGAGCCCACGGCCTTCCTGTATCCCCGCTGGAGCACTGAGCCATGGTCCTATGGCAGCTATTCCAATTGGCCGATGGGAACGACACTGGAAATGCACGAGAACCTGCGGGCCAATACCGACCGACTCTGGTTTGCCGGTGAAGCTACAAGCACGTCCTACTTTGGTTTTCTGCACGGGGCGTGGTTTGAAGGTCGCGATGCCGGATGGCAGATTGCTGGGCTATTGAATGACTGCAAGGGACGTAACTCTACGACGTGTAGCCCGAGAAAGCACTATACCGTGCTTCATGGGACGTCGCCGCTGGCCGATTATAGTTCCGTCACCGGGTGGGAGGTGAGCAGCTTCTATGATAGTAGTAATATCTAGCAATGTACTGTATGTACATTGCGAACACATACAATCTGGGTGTCCAATTTGAACAACTCAGAAAACCCAAGAGTGTCCATAACCCTGGGTCCATCAGTAGACTGCAAATTGACCTGAGGCCTTACACGTCATGTACGCAGGGACCCTGCTTAAACCAAGAATTCATAGGAGGTGAGATCGTACAGGATAACATACTAAATGGCTATTCTTTATTCAGGATTCTACTTACCCAACAACATTTCCATTCCCATCTACCTTCTCAAACCTCACGGATTTTCTTTTTTCTTCGTTGACGTACATACATACCTGATAACTCCTTGAACAGAGCGTACACAGTACCTCGTCCAAATTCAACAGAAGATATGAATCACGCATTCTCCAACACTTCCCCGGACGTATCCAAACTTGTCGGAGACAGCAGCTTGCTTGAGGCCCGGGATAGTGCAAAAATCGTGAATCGCCCAAGCGAATGGGTCAGGGAGGTCGAGAAAAGTGTCCCTTGCAACACAGGTTGGGCAGTAGGGGATGTACTCCGCGACGCCGAGGAGATCTTCTCATATCGTGCTAGCACAAGCCATCCCAAATTCTTCGCTTCAATCCTATCCCCAGTGGCTCCCATGTCCTGCCTGCGGAGCAGCGGTATTTACGGGATGTTGCCCACGCCTGGGTGATGGATCACCAGAACAAGGTGTTCGCGGATGGACAGCAGAAGAATTAGCTTAACGTCCGTTCGGGACGTTGCTCGAGCAGCGTTGGCTATCCTCCAACACGGGGAACGGGCTTAATGGAGGGTGTTTGGCCTCGAAGTGTGGAGGACTCAGTTGTTGGATGAAGCTGCGAAAGATGAGACGGCTGTCCCTTGATATAGAATCAGATTCGGAAATCCATATCCTTCATTGCCTAGCGACGTGATCCTGATATTACACTAAAATACACAAACAGCCTCCCTGACAAGACCATCATGCCAACGGTGTGAACTATTGAACTTTTATACAACCAAACCTCTCCATCCAACACCAACTCACCTTCCCACAAACCGAATCTCCAACTTCCTCAAAACCGGATAAAAAACCAACACCGACGCAAAAACCAAATAATCTCCTACATCGCCCCCAGAAGCCCCGATCTTCTTCGCCACGGGAGAAGAATACTACACAACCATCAGCCGGACCCCAAACGCAAGGAAACAGAGCACACGAGAAGAAAAGAACGGGGAAAAAACCTACCCAAGTCTGCTTCATGCCCAGAAAGGAGAATCCGATACCAATAAGCAAGGCCGTAGTCCCCGCAAGTCCAATCGGCATGCGTTGAGGATCCTGCCAAGCACTCAGATCATAGCCGCCGAGTCTCGGCCGGAACCAGAAGTGCTCGATGGCGAGGATGAGTCCGAAGGCCAGGGACCAGTAACCGAGGATGGAGAGGAGATTGTCGATGATTTTCTCGAGCTTGTTACGACCGCCCCAGGCGAGGACGAGGACGACGATGGACAGGAGCCCGCACCACATGAAGCGGGGGACGGCGAGGAAGTGCTTGCCCCAGAGTTGGATGCAGAGGGCACTGGAGTAGATGTTTGCGATCACGTTGGCCACTTTTATCGGGGGTTAGTGAGTCTCTGCGGTGGGAATCTTGGGGATGGCTTGCTTACGGAAGGTGAGGGCGAAGAGTGTGCAGGCGAATTTGGCCCAGCCGGTGGGATGCAGCGTGGCCAGGATGAGGGCGCCGGTTCCCTTGGTGTTGTAGATTGTGGACAGGGCGTCGTTGGACATGATGATCCCGCCGAAGCAGTTGCCGAGGGTGCCGACGAAGATGGTCGGGAGGACTTGGCCGAAGTAGGTGAGCGAGAAGACGAGCCATTTGCTGGTGTCGGCTGGGTAGTGGATGTAGTAATCGCCTGCGATGGGGCACCAGGAGCAGGCGACGCCGAAGATCACTGCAAAGTAGCTGAGGCAGGCGCCGGTGTAGTCGATCCCGGAGACTGTGCTGTGGCCTGGGGTAGGGGTGAAGTACCGGGCGGATTGGCCCCAGGTTACGCTGAGGAGGACGAGGGCGAGGATCCAGGCGTATCGTTCGTAGTGATGGATGAGGGCGAAGCCACAGAAGGAGATAAGAAAGCCGATGCCCACAATGATCACGATGCCCGCTGCCAGGGGGATCGAATCGTCGGAGACTGCGACAAGGAGTTGGCCTCCCACGACGGCGGCGATCACTGCGTATCCGCCGTTGACGATGATGTTGAGGAAGCCGCAGAGCTTGGCTCCCCAGATGCCAAAAGCATAGCGGGCGACGGCGATCTGACGCAGGCCACTCGGCGGACTCAGCGTCGCGGTAAATGCCGGCATGACGGTCCCAGTGAGGGCCGCGAAGATCGTCAAGATGACTGATGTGTGCACGGAGAGGCCAAAGATAGGGCCTAGTATGCTGATGGGGATTAGGGTTGGGCTGAGCAGGACAGAGAACCAGAAGAACATCATCTGCGTGGATTTGGTGCGTCAGTCGAGTTTTCTCTCCAGGAGAACACGAACATGAGAATGGCCCTTGCGGCGCACGTCTGGATACTGGTAGATGCAGTACATACATTGAGAATCTGTGGAGGTCGACGCTTCTCTTCAGGTACTCGTTCGACTCCCATGGCTTCCACGCCCAGTCGACGGTCAATCCAGGTCTCGAAATTGCGCAGCGATCGCAACAGGCTGTTGCCCTCCTGGATCTTCCTCATGTGCTTCTCACCCTCGTCCTCCGGGTCCACTATAGCAGTATTCCCATTGTACTCGCTATGTGATGCGACGGAGCCCTCGTGCAACATCACACCCATATGCCAGAGGCTTTTCTGTTCCTGTTCGATCTCCATTTCCAAAGCGCTGACCGGGACCAAGGAGACCTTTGCAAGAGGGAAGAGGGTTAAATAAATGCTGCCAACTCGTGGGTGATACACTCAGGGATGAAGGAACAATACTAACAAGCAACGAGGATCCATATTACCAAATGTCCACCATGGTGCGAGAATTAATCTAAACCTTTGCTAGTGTCAGTCCTACGAGAGGTCCTTGCCTGATCCTTGCATATTATTAGTACTTCTCCACTACGGAGTACTAACATGGTGATCGGTGATATTCAGCGTCTTCCAGTTGGGACAACTCCCTACAGAATCCTGATTTGATTCGAGTTCGATTGTCCCTCAGTGCAATGGTCCAGTCCATGCTTTTTCTTTTTCAATATCGAGAGCATGACGGTGCGGTTGAATCGACATGGAATTCTTCCAGTCCACGTTGTTAGTCATGTCATTATAACACCGTTGAATATAGGACAGGAAACGCATAGACCACATATCACCATGCCACCGACCAATATCCACAGACCACACTATATAATATATGAGAATAGTTCAATCTGAGGGGTTGGTTTGGACCCTGCCCTCGACTAACGTGCCACTAAACATGGCTTGCAGGCATTAAATCCAGCACTAACGATGTGCTACAATGACTTCGTCCCCTATCCCCTGCCCTTATTTTGATAATCCTATTATTGCAATTTGCTAAACAAGTTCTCCAGGGTCGAGAACGTCGGCGAATTTGAGACATGCTGACCTGACGGGATCGTATAAAGGACCAGATGGGATGCCGGCAACCTGCCCCCATGGTAAAAGCGCTGGTCCACTGCGATCTGATCGAATGGCTTGATCATGCACGACAGTCGTCTGGTGGAATCATGGGCCTGGTTTGCGGTCACCACCGCCGTGACCATTTGTCGGTAGTATGTGGCATCGAGTATGATTCATTCTACCGTGGACTCTAACATCCAAATCCAGTATCTCCCGGTATATGCTCGTAGGTGGATTTAAGGGGCTGATGGTGGACGACTATATCATGCTGTTAACATATGTACGTGGAATGCGAGCTTCGGAATTTTATATTACTTGATTTTTTTGTTGTATTTCTTCCACACAGACTAAGAGCATAGCCAGGGCTTCTATACGAACTTCATCATCTGGGTCAATATCCAAGCCGAACACCCCAAAACCAACATCCTGCCCCCGACCGGAATGCAGGGCTTTACCGAGCAGGACATCCAAGAACGGATCTTTGGGAGCAAAATCACCTTTATCCTCGAACAGTCGATGGTCGTGGTGCAATGGGGGTGTAAAGCTTCCATGATCATGGTGTACTACCGACTAACGTGAGTCGATATGCCCCGGATTATGTGTCTTTTCTCTAGACGATTGCCAAACGAACGCACGCTGACAAAAGAGAACCATAGATCCGGAACCAAGATGGCTCTCGCCGTCAAGATCCTGATGGGATATATCGCCGCCTCCTTCGTAATCGTAGAAATCTTCTTCTACGGAGTCTGGTGTCGTCCATTCTCCAACTACTTCGCCGTCAAAGCCGACTATGACCGTAAGTATCAGCGAACATCCCAATCACCCCAGAGAAATACTGACACAGGAAGCCCAATGTGGACCCGCGCAGCACCACCTGATCATGTCGTACGCCTTCAACCTCTCCTCCGACCTGGCCATGCTCTGCATACCGGTGCCGGTATTCATCGGCTTACAATTACTGTGGAAGAAGTACGTTTCCCCGACGAGAAGCACCGGACCAACACTAACGCCAGGATAGAAAGATCGGGCTCCTGGCGGTCTTCGGTCTGGGCATCTTCGTCGTCGTGGCCGCCACGCTCAGCCGATACTATTGCTTCACGCACCCGAACAGCATCGCGTGGATTTTCTGGTACGTCCGGGAAGCCAGCACGGCCGTCATCGTGACCAACGTGCCAAACTGCTACACGCTTTTACGTCGCATGAAGGTGAAAGGCTTCACGATCTTCGGCACCTACGCGACCCTGCGTCGGAAACGCATGCACTTCCCGGATAGTCGTGGGCCGAGTGAGCTGGTCCAGTTCTCGACTGGCCGTTCCAGGAAGCATACCTTGTCGACGGAGAGTACGGAACACATTACTGGCGACGATAGGGGCTTGGAAATCTGGCAGCATACGCAGGTGGCCGTGTACGAGGAATTGGCGGAGCCCCCGAGGGCGGTTTTGGAGCAGGACCGGCGTGATATCTATGGGAACGGGACGGGGCTTGCCATGTCGTCTGTGACGACGTGCCGGCCGGATGTTCCAGACGGAATGGACGGGCCTCGGAGTCATCGCCATCCATCTGTATGACTGCACTATGCGATATCTCGGTTTCACTGCATACCTTGTTCCTGGGGGTGGTGGTCGAGAAAGGGGAACGGTACAAAAGCTCTCCAGTAGAGGACTGAGACGACTCTCCATACAGATAGATATAGCCTAAAATTTACCTACATCACCTATGACGAGAAGTACCTGATGTCTTTACTACCATTTCCCTACTGTGGCACAGGAGAGGATCGAGATAATTCCAATCGATGCGCACGCTTCAATATATTCCCAGTAAGAACAACCCGCGGTGAATATCCGTCTAAAATAACATCCCAGACCAGGAGGCCATGGATTTCTAAAATGCCATCCGTTCCATCACAATCTACGCTTTGACCTTCTTGTCGGTCGTTCTCTTCGCTCCTCCTCTCACTCCCCCGTCGGCATCCACATGCACGCCTCGCAGCATATACCCGTCCTCCTGGGCCTGTTCCCACGACTGCTGAATGAGCTTGGAGCGCGCCGGGTTCCGTTCCAGAATGCGGATGGTATACTCCTTCGGCACGCGAATGGCGCCCTCCATGAACCCCTCGTCGCTGATATCCAGGGGGATCTCATTGCCCTTGGCGTCCAGGGGCGGCTTGAACTCATACGCCCAGATGATGTTGGACACGGCCAGGAACAGACCGTTCTCGGCCAGATGGATCCCGGGACAGATGCGACGGCCGGCGCCAAAGGTGAAGTGGTCGCGGGCCATCACGTCGCCTCCCGCGGCGTACACGGCCGACCGCTGCGGGTGGTGGAGGTAGCGCTCGGGTTTGAAGCTGAAGGGATCCGGGAACCGCTCGGGATCCCAGTGCAGGGCGTTCAGGTTGGCCAGCAGGATCGTCCCCTTGGGGATGACGTGGTCCCGGTACTTGACGTCGCCGTCGGCCATGCGACGCAGGCCCGTCGTGGCGACCGGACACAGCCGCAGCGTCTCCTTGACCACCGCCGTGATGTAGGGCATGTTCGGCTCGTCGGCCAGCGTGGCCATGCGGCCGTCGCCGAGCACGCGCGTGACTTCCTCGTGGGCGCGCGCCTGCGCCTCCGGGAACATGGCCAGGTAGCGGATCATGCCGTTGAGGGCGCTGGCGGTGGTCTCGGCGCCGGCTTCGGGCACCGCGCTCGCCAGCCAGGAGACGGTCTCCTCGCCGAGCCCGTACTCCTTGTAGTTGGATTCCATGAGGTCCTTGGCGAAGCACTCCGGGGCGTTGCCCTGGGCAATGCGGTCTTTGAGGTTATTCCAGTGGCGCATTTTATTGCCGTGCATTTTCTCGGCCATGAACTTCGCCTTGGGCCAGGAGGGGAAGAGGAAGCGCGGCAGCCAGTTCAACGGCGGGAAGACGTCGATCCAGAACACGCCGGGGCTGAGGATGATGGAGAGCATCCGCATGTTGCCGTACACGTCGCGGACCTCCTGGCAGTCCCATTTGGGGATGCGTTGGCCGTAGGCGGAGGTCATGACGATGGAGAAGGTCATGCGACGGATGTGCATGTAGAAAGCGGTGCTGTTCTTCCCGGCCTCGTGGCTGAGATCCCAGAGCAGTTGCTTGATCTCGAACTCCTGGCTGGGGATGAAGGCCGCGGAGGCTTTGGCGTTGAGCAGCTGCTTCAGGAAGGCGTGCAGACGCTTCCATTTCGCGCTGTAGGTCATGGGCAGGACGCCGTCGCCGCGGAGACAGAACTCCTGCGCGATGGGCAGCGGCGGTTTGCCGGATGTCACGGCGGCCTGGCGATCGAACACTTCCTTGACAGCATCGGGGCTATTGAAGAACACCCAGTTGTACCACCCCACGCGGACCTTGAAGGTATCCCCGAACTGGGTTGCCCAGGAGTTCAACAACTCCCGCGGCCGAGAGGGGAGGTCCAGACCTATCCCAATGAAGGGCCATCCAGATGGACCCGGGAGATCTGCCAGGCCCTTGGTCTTCTTCCGCGAGTACCGGACGGTCCAGAGGAGCAGCTGGGAAAACAGAAAGGCACAGACAAAGCCCACCAGCACGGTAGGTCTGTTAACAGCAGCGAGAACGTGAGGGGAGAGATACACGTCGACCGCTTTGAAGTGGTCCATATTTTGGGGGGAAGGGAAGGGGGGGGTTTGGATGAGATGGTTCACAACGACTCAAGACAAAGAATTCTACCAAAAAGAGAAGGAGATGGACAGTCAACCAAGGAGAGCTTTGATGAGCCCGAAGTCCCGTTTCCGTCTATGGCTTTTTATCCCCAGTCCTGGGTGGGGTAGAGATTTATCTCGGACATGCGTTGACACCGACGTCGACTGTTCATTCCGTCATGAACACGATATCCCCCGAGAACGTCCTACGTTGTGAACTGTGAACGAGAAGTCCCCGCCTCCCAAATGGAGTCGTACGTCCGACGGAATCTCTTCCTTGCCTTCTGTCCCCATCCCTCATGCAGTCCGCGTCGAGCAGCATTGCAGATCGCACGCAGATATGTAGCCGGCGTGGTGGTTTCCGTTCGTCCTACCGAGGCACAGACGACCAGCTGGACGTTGGGCTAGAATCTATATCGACTTCGGTCTTCGGTCGATCTTCGATGGGACGGCCGCGCATTGGCTCACGCGAGCGATCAAGCGTGGGATGATATGAAATGTCTGAAGATGGTCGGACATCCAAGCGAATTACACAGCATCTGACATGCATGAGGCAGCATGATGCACGTCGTCAGCTTGGACTTGAAGGAGTGGCCGATAAGTTGTGCAGTTGGTGATGATATACTGTATGTACATACATACATAGATGTATGTATGTATGTATGTATGTATGTATAGGGTACGGTCCGGTCAGGTTCGGTCACGTCTGGTATGGTCATGACGAACGGGTCTGGTACCGGTTGGTATATACCGATACATACCGCAATGGAATGCCAGTCCAAGCGTCAGCACTAATTCTTTGTACTTTTTGCTTTTCCCCCCCTGCGGTTACAGCGGAATAATCAATTCCCTTTGTTCCTTGATGTTAACCCGGGCAATACTGATATCCATTATACCGTCGTGGGAGGACAAAAAATGGAGAATGGGGGGGGTTATCCGGATATGCATCTCCATGCTTGGCAGAGGGTATGATTGAGGGCTTGTCGATGGTGCCACTGTATACGATGTGTGCCAGTGCAATGCGTAGGAACACGACGGCAGGATATGCTCGACTGCATCTGTCATGAAGAGAAAAGATCATATATTATAATTATTGTAAAACGTCTAGATAATAACCGTTCCGGTCGGGGGCATCCTCATTGAGTCCATCACGTCCATATCCAATTAGTCACAGGGAAGTTCATACACGATTGACCGCACGCCGTCGACACATCACGGCTTCTGAGTGCGATCATATTTCCAAACCGCCATCATGGGCACCAGCAGAAAGGCCGCGGCGAGTGTCATGATCGCTCCACAGAACACCTGCATCCCCAGGAAGCCGTCACTGCCTCCGTGGCCTTCCAGGACGCCTCCAATTGGCGCTCCGATCAGCACCCCGATACTCGTGGCAAACCACTGCATGCCCATGCGGGTGCCAATGACCGACGGATGGGGCGAGACGACGGGGTGCGCGATGACCAGCGGATTGGCCGAGATGAGCACGCCGGAAAAGATGCCGAAGAGAAGGCAAAAGACAATAAACGAGGCGAGCGAGTGGACGCCAATCCACCCGAAGAGGAGCACGGCCGAGGCGATGACGCTGGCCAGGAGGATATAGCTGGGGCTGATTCGGTACGTCAAGAGGGACGACCCGATACGACCGATGGCAGAGCCAGCGTTCAGGGCCGAGATGAGGTAGAAACTGAGGTCATTCGAGGTGTGGATGGCGTTCGTAGCAAAGGCGGGCACGAAGAAGAGGGGGATAAAGTAGGCCATGAACATGAGGAAGTTGGCGATCCCGTAGGCGTTGAAATGCCATTCTTTCATGGCGGCCCAATGGATGAGCTGTCGGGGGGGATTCTTTCGGGCCTTGGTCGTAGCCATCAACAACGGGACGGCAACGCACGAGCAGGCAAGCTGAATGAAACCCATCGTCCGGACGGTCCAGGGAAATCCAATACGTGGCTGGAGACGGATGAAGATAATGGGGAAAAGGACGCCACCTGGAAGAAGGGACCACTTCGTTAGTCCATGGAGGATCGGTAGAGGAGAAGGGGGATCGTAAGTCTAGCATACCAACACTGGCCCCGGACGTGACCAGGCCGATGGCAATGCCACGTCGCGTCGTGAAGCGAGTGGAAACCAACGACAAGGCCGGGACGTAGATCAAGCCACTGCCCAAACCCGCGCAGACGCCCTGGGCGAGAAACACCTGGTAGAACTGAGTCGACAAACTCAGCATCATAAGCCCGAAGGTAGTCAGGAAACAGCCGATGATCATCAAGTGGTGTAGGTATCCCCGATCGAACAGGGGACCGGCAATCACACCGGACGAGATGAGAAAGAAGGCCTGAACGGTGCCCACCCAGGCGATGCTCGAAGGAGAATTTGTGCGTAACAGATCATGTTCATAATAACTCTGAAAGGCACCGAACGCCGTAGAAAAGCCCCAGGTGGTGATAAACAGAAGAAACGAGGCGAAGACACCGGACCAGGCTGCCAACCCCCCATTGGGAGGTTCGGGGGCAGGAGAAGGAGTAAGAGGTTCCTGGGACGGAGGCTGCTTATGCTCTTCACTGCCAGTGTCCATGATGTGGGTCAGTCCGACCGTTACGACAAAGCTGAGCGAGGGGAAAACCAGGGGGGAGTTTCAGTTGAATAGGAACGAGAGAGAATAAGCAGAATATGCAGGTCGGAACTTGAAGCCAGTGAAGAGGATGATATTCACATATAAATACCTCTTGGTGGAAGTTCCCCTTTTTTTTTTTTTCTCTTTCTACCCTTTCTGAATACAGAAAAGATATCATCAGAGCAAAGAGACAATAACAAAGAAAAACAACAGAAGGACTTGAATTGGATTTGTAATCGATCAACAATGTAAGGATTCCCTTGCCAATATTAAGACTCGTCACTCAACCGAGGAATTCGCATTAGGGAGAAATTTCCACCGTTCACGTCCTTATCCACACGCACTTGGATTTCCACCCCCGAAAAGCCCTTACCCGGGCAATTGATCATCATTTGTACCTGGTTGGGAGCTGCTCCTAAACATATCACCAAATATACAGATCTGTACCGTTCGGTGGCACCGCATGCTCGAATCCTCCTCATCGAGTCCGAAGTCTCCATTCTCGTGAGTAGTTACGCCCGTCAACGTCGATTGATCCGACCTGCCGTGGATATCGTGCGTGAGACGGTGACAGAGACAAGCCTCAGCAACGCTCCAAGAATCCTTTTGCACACCTTCTCCAATGGAGGAACCAATACTGCCACGCAGTTGTTGATTACCCTTCGTGAGACTGTCTTTCAGCCCCTACCGCTGATCGGATTGGTGCTGGACAGTACACCAGCCAAGGGTACCTACTGGAAATCCTACAATGCCATGGTCTTCTCCCTGCCGCCATCCGCTCGCATCATGGGCTGCTTCGTGGTGCACTCCCTCTTAATATTGCTCTACACTTGGATCGCCTGTGGAAATGAAAACCCGGCCAGTCTCATGCGTCGTACGCTCCTGGATGAAGAAACGATCACGCCGGCCGAGCGGAGGGATCCCAACGCGACAAACCACGTCTGCTACATGTACTCGAAGGCTGATCGCTTGACCGACTGGCGAGACGTCTGGGACCATGCGGAGGAGGCCAAAGAAAAGGGCTGGAAGGTCGACCGGGTTCTCTTTGAGGG
Organism: Aspergillus coremiiformis; assembly: GCA_009193565.1. NCBI lineage: Eukaryota > Fungi > Ascomycota > Eurotiomycetes > Eurotiales > Aspergillaceae > Aspergillus > Aspergillus coremiiformis. Next base: position 23,925 of record ML739306.1, read on the forward strand.
TACTGGTCACTGCGCACATATGCCAGACCATCCCACACGCTACATGGAGGCCGTGAAGAAAGTGTGGGATAATGTGAACGGCAAGACTCATGCCAAGCTGTAGGGGATTCTCCAGTCGATAGCTCTCTAGAATAATAGATACAGGAGATAAAAGACGTTGTAACCCGCATGGTAATTCAGAAATCATTGCTCAATATACGTAGTATGCTCTGTATAAATCTTTGTTCATGAATCCCTCGTACGCATCCTTCACCTTTTTACCGAACGCCAGCACGGAAATCCACCAGGGATCTAAACTACACACACAAATAATACGGGATTTTCCGCGGATCAATCGACCGCCAAATAAACGGCATCCCTTGTGACAGTCCATGCTCGTCGAATTTCCGGCCACGAATCTCGTCACTGATGGCCAGCAACTTCTCGCGGAACCGCGTCGCCGCATGATGAACGGCACTCCCCGTCTGCGCCAGGAAGCTCGATCCAGAAAACATCTGCGGCAGATTTCCCTCTTGTTCATCCAGTAAGGGCCGATTAAAACGCACAAGAAGAGAGGCCTGTTTCAGCGCCTCGGTCTCATTATGCAACCAGGGGAGAAGGGAATCAATGCTCCCCTTGGTGGTGGGGAGGGGCTGGTTAAAGGAAGACGGATGGAGAGGAAGCACACCCATGGACTCGCCGACGGTGGCGCCGTTGAGAGCGTGGTGAGCGATGCCCGAGAGGAACCCGATGTGCGAGAGGATGGAGACGAGGTCCTCCCGCTTGAGTAACGGGGCCGGGAAGAAATCGATGACTTCGGCTTCTTCTGTGGCCTCGACGATCCAGGCTTGGAGCTCGTGGTCTTCGCCTAGGAGCCTCTCCTCGGGGTAATAGGATTCGACGAACACGCGCGTGAACTCCTCGATGGCCGCCACCATGGGGGCGACCGTGTCGTAGAACGGGAAGGAGGTCAGGTTCGGTCCATAGGTGCAGTCGACGAGTCCACGATCGGCCAGGTCACGGTAGAAGTTGGTTGCCCGGAAATGTCCGGCGTGTTCCCAGTAGGCCTCGGTGGCGTATCGCATGCCGGACCAGTTGGGAAGCGCGAAGGAGCTATCGTAGAAACCCCCGTCGTTGAAAAGGAATTCCACGCCGATGGGTCGGACGGCGTATGCTTGGTACATCACTGGGAAACGATTAGCAGTCTATCTGACACGGAATGAAGAACGCAGACGGTCACCTACAACGGTCGAGATATCCGCGAACAGGATGACGCGCGCTCATGGTGCGCAAGGCCGCCTGGTGAACCGGTTCGGCCACGTCATGTGTATTGGCGAGATGGTACAGTTGGGAGTGGAACAGATCGTTCATGTTGAAGGCCATTTTGGCAAACAGCCAGTCATTGGTGTCATCCATCGGCGTATACGTGAGGTCGCTGCCCATGTTGGTCTTGATCGCCAGCGGGAGGAACTCCCCCGAGTGGGGATGGATGAAGAAGTAGGCAGTGCACGCGGCCGTCCAGCGTCCCGGGGTCTTGGGATACGGAGCCTGGTAAGAATGATTGGCGAAGAAGAGATGGCCATCGCGGTGGAGGGTCTCCAGCGTTCGTCCGTTCGCCAGATGCCGCACGACCCGGTTGTCGACCGCAAAGGGCAGAGGGTCCTCGCGCGGATGGAGACGCCGGACGACGTAGGGATTGATGGAGAGTCGTTCCATCGAGAACAGGAGGTTTTGAGTCCAGTTCGTCAATACTCCGGGAGACACCCCGTCGGGTAGGGTCGAGGCCCATTGGTCCTCATAGATGACCGAGTAGCTGGAGAGCGATTGGATGCCTCCCGCCTGATTCAGTTAGCAGGGTCCTGGGAATATGACGTTCTCATGCAAACGAACCTCCATCAGTGCTTTTCCGGCCTTGTCCAGCTCCGGGTACACCTTATTGGTGACATATGCCACATCCTGGAACCACGCTGCCCGGTCTCGGGCTACCATGGCATCCCCTAACACACCGGTCGGAAAGAAGGATGTGTTCCCGAGTAGAGGGGTTCCATAGAGGTATCCCTCTCGGGCCAGACGGATCTCATACACTCGTTCCCAGGGTCTGGTATCAAACATGGGCAGGGCGAACTGGTAGTCATCGTCACTCGGAAGGACCGTGGCGGGTTCCAGAACAGTTTGGCTGGGAGCCACGGGCCATGCAACAGCATAATGAAACAAGAGGGTCAAGAGGAGCAGAGGATGACCGAGGAAAGATGTCATATTGGATAGATTCCCAAGATTTTCTTGAAGACAGGAAGCAGAGAACGAGTGTCCCAGAAACTTCAAGTCGCATCTATATCTATATGGCTTCGCTCTACTCAATCTTCACGCTTACAGGCAGCCAACCACGGACCCCTCTTCCTGCCCCCCCCCCCCTTCCTCTTGAGACTTCGCGTGAATGCAAATACGATCTGACCTGCATGTATTAGGCTATCACTCCAGTAGACATGGACAAATTCACGATAAGTAGTCAGACGGGACTTCCCTGTACCAGATGTGTATCAAGTGGTATCAAATCCGTCCGTTACCGTATTGGCATCAAATTTACTTACCTAACGGGACGATGTGACAATTCGGAGCACCCACGCAGGTGTGGATACGAGGAATAATCCATGTTGATTAATTCTCCAAGGTCGGCGCATTATCAGACCGACTCAAATCCCGATGGAGGGAGAGGCTGTGGAAGGTCTGTAGAGTACGAGACACTGCATATCGATGTCCTATATCAAAGACGAGTTTCTATCTCTTCACCTGCCCCTGCTTTCTACCTCCACGTTGGCTCTCTACAATGAAGACCGTCGCTCTACTTTGTCTCTGGCTCACGACCGTCAGCGGTTATTCCCGTGCAATCGACTGGGACTATGCCGTGAGATATCACCAGCAAGTCCTCCAAGATGATGATGACCGTGGATTTGGGCTGAACGAGCCGTTTATTCCCACTCCCGCTCATATCCTCCCCGAAAAGAAGCCCTTTTACATTGACGAAACCCTCAATTACTACGAGAGACATTTCAACGGCTCCGGAAAAGAGGGGGAATACCGTCGATCGTCCTGTCCCGCGGTGAATGTGTTGGCAAACCGGGGATATATCAACCGGACTGGAAGAAATATCACTTACGCGGAACTGGCGCACGCCGTCCGCAAGGTGTGGAACTTTGGCGATGACAACGTGAATTTTT
>ML739307.1:0-26931 GCA_009193565.1 Aspergillus coremiiformis
GAAAAAAAAAAAAGGAAAAAAAGGAAAAGAAAAAAACACGGAAAGAAAGAAAAGAAAAGAAAAGAATAATAGTGCGTCGGACTCCCCAAAGGTTTCCCTTTTCAAGATCAATTAAAACAGATGATGTCACCTGATTGCGTATCTAGAATCTGGGTATCCATGATAGTAAGGTAGGTAGTACTATGTATGACCCACTCCTATCAACTCTTACGGAGTACGGATACAGTACATATACTTCCCGGGATTGAGCGTCGTGAATCCTGTTGGTTGCTTAACGACATAAGCCAGGTGGGGAAAGAACACACACCCTTATTGTCTGAAGCTGGCGTTGGTCAAGACAAATTCTTACCCACTGAGATGGATCACGAAACGAACAGGAAGCTGAAGTATTATTAGTAGTAGAGTAAGAGCCAGTTTGACGACAAATCGGCAAAGAACCAAGTGCCGCCCGCCATAGGCCCCGAGTGTCAGTCTACCTCCAGATTGGTAGTACTCCGTACCTACCTAAGTAATACTAGTTAGTAGGTAGTAACCATCATGGGTGTCTCTCTGCGACTAAATCATGCACCTGCAGGTGCAGGGTCCGGGGATGCTCAAGATGGATGCATCCCCTTTTTCTTCCCTGTTCATGGTACTACCTAATAGATTAATACAGGTATTGACGGGGTCACAACAAGAGGGGGTTGGTTACCTTACCTGACTTAGTCGTAATTCCATCCATTAGTTATGTACTGTATGTATGTATGTATGTATGTACCTCCAAACTTTTCCCTTGTCTTACATGAGTTAAGTATGTACTTACACTACAGGGTTTACTGTTAATTTTGCAGAAGTGGTCAGGTCTTAGACTTATCGTCTCCTTCCTTTTCCATCTCGCTGGTTGCACTCGGCACTTGACTTTTTTTTTTATATATATATATTTTTTTATACGGGAGTACGGAGTACATACACACAAGTTCAACCATGGTCGCATGTAAAAACCGCTTCAATAAGTTTAAGTTCCATGGTTACTCGAAGTCGCTTGCGCTGACAGAAGTACTACCTCTACCGACCTCGTAGGAAACTTGCCAAAAAATGTATATATAATATAAAATACAATAACCATAAAAATAAATTAAATGATAAAAAAACAAAATATTGAAAAAGAAAAGAAAAGAAAAGAAAAGAAAAGAAGAAAAGTAAGAGAATATAAAAAAATATTTTTTATCACCACCACCAATCATCTCTCCTACTTAAAATTGATAATGCATGCTGGGACTTTTTTTTTTTTTCCCTCCCTCCTTCGGAGTATATTATACTACTAATAGTTTCCTAGGTACGGAGTACTCCGTATGTACTTTACAGATATAACAGATCTCCCCGGTCTATAGTTAACTGTCAGTGACATTTTCTTAGAAAAGCGGTCTGCACCGGAATTTCTAGTTCTCTCCCCTGGCACTACGACGTTGTATTTGTCTACCGTCATTTGCTGGGCTATCCTGCTTTGGGATCTTTTCCCCTGGAGCCTTGATTTATGCATTGTATATCATTTGTGTCGTACATGGCTGTGGTAATAAAGTAGTACTGATCCATGCTCATTAATAACTTGACTCTATACCTGGACGGTCTGCGGGGATCTCTTAACTTCTTTCAAGGCCGGACCTGGTGACGACGCGCGGATGAGGTTCAAATATTAACAACCGTCATACTAGTCATGATAAGTCGTGAGAAGGAAAAATGAACAGGATCAATGAAGGTCGAAATGAGTAGTAGATCCGCAAGTGACTATGTGGAGACCCAAAGTACATCCACAGGCAATTATGATCAGCGAAGATTAGAAAACCTGCAACGATGGTATCATCCGAGCGAATCTCACTGCTGATTGGTAGAATGACTCGGCTTTTGTCTTGAGATCTGACGGTTCTCCAAACGCTACGACGAGTAATGCACAGCCTCAGCGGATGCCACTGTTTGTTTTAGATGAAGAATTTGAATGAAAACCTGCTTGTCAGATGACTGAAGATGTGTGCTTTTTTGCCACTACGAATACTGTCAGTGATATGCAAGGAAGTGGAGGCTGCATAAGGTATGTCTTGTTGGTGACAGTTTGTATGTACTCGGGATCGTCTTTCTTTTCTCTCTCTCTCTCTCTCGCGTTCTTACAACCACTTCTTGGTGGTCAATGACTTGTAACAGTGACAAACAAAAAAAGCTCCCAAAGGAGGATAGTAGATACTGATCTTGTACGGAGTACGGAGTAGAGATCCTAAATTTGGAAAGTCGATTCCTTGGCTTCGAGAAACCATGACGATAATTAATTACACTGTAAAATGTATGCTTCAACCATTTTTTCTACAGAGCTTCACACCTACCTACGATTCAGATCTGGTAGTTGGCTGTATTGCACCATCGATGCGATAGTATTCAGTCTTCACTGATGTCACGTCACAATCTCTTGGGTTGATGAATATTTGAGCTCGGACACATACCGACAAGCGCCTTGCCGGTGTATATCTCCATTTATCCCTGCATTGCAAGCCACACGTATGTGCCATGCACCGCTTAGTATACAAATGTTTGAGGTATTGTATACTTGGGTATACTGTCCCTTGCAGTACATATCTCGGGATCCCTTGACATGATATGTCCAGTGCTGATATCAAGACGAGCGATCGGACATCTGCACTCCCCTTCGTACCTGACAGATATCTATTATTAAATTTGTTTTTATAACGTTCTCCTCCGTAAGGCTATCAGGGCACCATCTCTGATGTTAGGGCTTGATCGATGTCTGACGTCGCACCACTCGGGTCTTTTGGTCTTTCATTCCAGTTTCGGTCACTCTCGACCAGATAGTATTTAGTTAATTAGTAGTTTGATTGTACAGAGTACGGAGTACTTCGTAGTGGCTTGAAATTTTCAATATATAATTCTAACCCCCTTCCATGGCCAATTTTCGACAGATCTCGATCTCCCTCGGAAATGTGAAAGATAAAGAACAAGGTAAATGAGGGGGCAATGGAGGAATGGTGTCGACTCCAACCCATGGTCTCGACTTCCCAAACGAACTCTTTCTGGTATAGGGCAGCGATTTTCTGTTAGGTAGCGACGGTAGACCGATTGGAAGTTGGAAGACTTGTGCCCAGTGGTCATGTCTTTAGTTGAGGGACGGTGACTCAAATCATGGATGGATTCTTTCTCCACCTCTAGATTTTCTTTTCTTTTTTCTCTTCCCTCCCCCCCCTCCCGTCTGTCTTCTTGGATGAGTTCCACCTGTACGGAGTAGTCTCCCGACGCGGGTTTATTGTTCATTGTTCAGTCCTAGAGACCCATATGAAGGAGTGGACCCGAAAGGAAGGATTCAAAAGTTCAGCATGCACCGGTCTCAAGATGCCACCCTGACACAGTATTACATACAATAACTTAGTCCTGGTAGGAGGCCTCGTGGTTATCCGAACAAGCGGGGCGGATGAAATGGAGATGAATTTAGTGCAGCACCGATCACGTTTTCCCGCGCTCCCCGTCCCGTACTCTCAACTACTTAGTCTAGGTATCTGAGACAGGGCCCGCGGCGACTTCGGCCTTACTTTGTACTGCTTATTAGTACTCCGTACTCCGTACAGTGTACATACATACCAAGACGATCCCCCTCAAATCACAAGCCCTGGTAAGGCTGTATGTACATACAATGAATCAATCAATACATTAGTAAAAATTTAACACACGTCGCATCCCGTCCAGTGTACCTGGGTCGCACCTACAGCTTACATACTAACCCTGTACTGCAATGATGCGTACGGTCCATGGTCGGTGCTACTCTAGTAGGTACCTATGTATGTATGTACATACCCAGTAAGTATTTACCGCGCCTTGTGGCGGTTAAATGACACCCCCGGTCTGGCGAGTCAGTAACGCTGGGCATTGACCCTAATAAACCCCAGGGGCTTAAACTATAATAATTTAGGGTAAGTTCTACCCCCGAATAATAACGTCCGATCATTATCTGCATATGTCGCGCTAACCTTTTTATCTCTAATACCAAATAATTTAATTCATTCGGCTCGGCTTCTCCAACTGTGTTCCATCTGGTAACCGTATTAATTACTCTCTCTCCACTCCTCTCCTTTCAACTTTCGTTCTTGGTCCGACCAATTTGGTCTTTTTTTTTGTTTCTGACCCAAGATTTGCGTTGCTTAGGTTGCCGGGCCGGAGTGGACCGCTGCGGGCCCCGTGGGGACTCATGCTCTCGATGCTTCAGCCTTCAAGTGTACCGTGGCAAGTTAGTGCGAAAGGAACCGAAGCCCCGAACCATGCCGCTGCTGCTCCCCATGATAGGATGAACTCTCCCTTCAGACTCTCCTTAACCCATGTAACAGAAAATAAATTGAAATCACTTTACAGCTCGCCATTGGCTGGTGACCATCTCCTGACGTTTTTCTCGTGACAGAGGGACTATGCAGATCGGTCTTGCACCTCCTACCACTGGTTGAATATTCGGATTAGTGAGATCCTGGGATTTGGCCGCTTTTAGCAAAACGAGTCTTGTTTTCTCTCGTTCTCTACGGAGTAGTTCTCCTCTTTCTCTTTCTTTCTTTCTTTCTTTCTCTCTCCCTCTCTCTCTGTTTTAGCCCATTGCTCTTTTGCCATCGGGAAGGAAAATATTCCAAAAAGAGCATGATGTCTTCCTACCCAAAGTTCACATCCCCAAAACCGCTTCTTCGATTTAATAAAAGATCGGTCAAATGAGGCTTCATCATCCAGATAGGTTCCCAACGAAGAGATCTGCCCCCTTTTCAGTGCCAATCCTGACTATAGTTATGGTAAAATTGCTGGTCACTTTGCCCTCCTCACTGGGACTCAGCCTCCCGTTCTGAAATTTACTTTGTTTTAGTTTATTGTTGGTTTTTCATTTCAACTGTGATTTGCGCTCTCACATGTGGCCGGTACTATACTGGTAGGAACGATGAAAAAGACGGAGGCAGTTCGGTACCGAAGAATGAAGATATTGATTTCAGCTCGCTACGCTACGGAGCTTGTGATAGAAAGGAGGGAAAAAAAAGCCGTTGGGCCTTTTCCAGATGATTGTCGGGAACCACTGGTCTAGTCGGAAATCTTCGCTTTATCTCTAGGATATGTCATGCGGACATTTAGGTTCAGCGGTTTATCGATCCGTTCCCCGTCAGTAAGATCTTGGCTCGCTGAAAGGAAACTCTGGCTTCCGTATATGATTTTCGCCTGAGGAAGATCTTCTCTTCTAGGGAATTGTGGATTACCCACTGAGCTTTCTCCTGTGAGGTACTACAGGATCGACGGGCTCTAGGAAATCTGTCTAACGGGACGGAGAGAATCATTGACAGGAACCCCGAAGGAGCGAACGAAAAAGCAAAACCAGGGGGGGGGGAATATATATATATAAGGAAAATAAAAAAATCAATTGAAAAATTAAAAAAAAAAAAGAAAGGATTGTTGAAGGGAAAAGGAAAAAAAGAGCACTCAGACTATTTTCTCAAGTTTTTTCTTTTTCATTTCACTGGCATTTCCTCCATTGGATGTTCAACCTCCTTTTTTTTCTTTTATCTTAATTATCTTTCAATTTTGCTCTACTGTGACCTTTTTTTCTTTTTCTTTTTTTTTTTTTTCTTTGGAACGGATACAAATTTCCTCCCACTATTCTCATACTGTAGGTAGTTGTTGAAGTTACGGAGTACCCGACTTTCTCATTTATCTAAACTTTTGGTGTAACACCATGAAAAATTCCGCAGTGCAAATTCCATCTATCAGAATATCAAGTCAAGCTCAGAGAGGACATGACTCTCACTATTCCCAACCGCGTTAGCCGTTTGGCAAGAAACATGGTCAGGTTTCGTACAGTATCCTAACCGAGCGTCGTACGACTGAATACGAGCTACTGGTATCTAAACCCCTGTTCTTCTAATCTACGCCGCAACCAATGACGAGGGCGTTCAGCCACCATTTTCCATGGATATATTATTTTCAGTTTTTTACTTTAAGAGCCTTGTCCAATCGTCATGCGAAGTTGGGTCTTTTTCTAGTTGTATGGTACGCTATCTGAGCCTGTCCCGTCGTGTCTGTTGAATTATTATTACCTTTTGGTACTATTAACAGAATACGGTAATAACAATACAATAATAATAATACTACCTACCTCGTAACTACTACTACTACTACTACTACCACTACCTTACTTACCACTACTACGACTCACTAATAATAATAATAAAATCTGAAAATTTTTGACAGGCACCACTAGCAGTGCCAAAGATGGTCCTGTCGAAGACAAGACCGAGACGGTCAACCAACCACAGGGTCCAGATGAATGTAAATCTAATTCTTCCATCGATTCTCAATCCATACATCGTCAGTACAGATTACCTAGTATACATCGACTATCTTCACGGTCTTCTCCTCCATGATCCTTATTTACTACTCGCTACTTCTTCCCTGATCGTCCCTGGGCCTGTGTCCCCGGTCTGACCCTTTTTTAACTCCGTTTTTATGTCTTTTTTTTTTTTGCCTTACCCGCACGCTGCGCACCCACCATTGCCCCTCCGTTCATCCCTCTCTCTTCCCTGTACAAAAGAGAAAATATAGCCTGCATGCTTCTTCCCATTGTGCGCATACATACAGCTGTGGGTGACTCGGATTAGCCATCAGGTATCCAGGCGCTGAAAGAAATCTTTCCTCGGGGGAACCGCATTATTGCATCTTCAATTCGGCACATATCTCCTACTGCTAACACTATCTGCACGGCAGCTTGTGTAATTGAATCTTCTTTGTGCTGAACATGCATCCTCGTTTATACTCTCCTTGGCTTTAGAGAGCGTCCAACTTCCTCAGGTAGCTCGCCTTGCTTTTTCTCTGCCCCATTGACCGATCTTTCCCACCACTTCATTTTTATTTTTTATTTTTTATATCTGTTGACGGCCTGGTTGGGGTCTATGTCAGTGCTGCGGAAGCCATTCCCATACTAGTATCTTATACCCTTTGCCCCCCCCCTTCTCTAAATTGTTGTCCCATGATATTCTTCAATTCTGCCGTCATGGATACCGAGGGTACTCACACGCAAGACAGCGACTATGCGCAGTCACCTTGGTTGGATATGGGCGGGTTCAGCCCTTCCCAACAGTCACCAGCGCTTGATTATCATGGGTTTGGATACGGCATGCTGCCTCTGGAGTCGACTTACGGGGTGTCTGTACCACCCCCTTATGCATCACTTCCATTGACCTTACCCTCAAATACGTGGCCCAGTATGATGGCGACTCATCCTTTTCCAGAGGGAAGTGTACTACCTCTCCCCATACCACCGGCTGTATCGCCAGTCCCACACAATCTACCACCTCCGCCGCCGCCGCCGCCGCCACGCAAGTCATCAACTAGTAACTCGACGCCACGGAGAACACTTACTGATGACGACCGTCGACGAATGTGCTTGTATCATGAGGAGAACAAGACCGCCAAGCAAACGGACATTGGAGGTAAAGTCATCAGATTAACTTTCTCATACTTACATCGACTAACAAATCATGAACAGCGATATTTGGAGTGGAACGCAGGTAATTCCACACACATTCCTCTCCAACTATATATTGTATTAGCTTCATTCTAACATATGTGTTAAAGCACGGTATCGAAAGTGCTACGTCAAAAAGACAAGTACCTGAATCCCGATGATGGAGCACGTTCCCCCATCAAACGCGCCAAGGGAAGAGTTCCTGATATAGAAAAGGCTCTTTCTAATTGGGTGAGAAATTTCCAGCGGCATGGTTACGGTCTCAGTGATGAGATTATCCGGGAAAAGGCTTTGTTCTTTGCGAACACTTGTGGTAGCCCCGATGGCAAAGAAAAGGTTCTGAACACAGCCTGGCTGGAAAAGTTCAAGTACAAAAATAACTTGATGGGTGTAAAATCCCGAAAGAGTTCTTTCAGCACCAAGAGCGATTCCGAAAGTCCCACGCGTCTGAGTATCAACTCCGCGATAGCATCTGCTTTCCAGTCACCAAGCATCCTTTCACCAATCTCTCCCACGGGGTTTGCAACACCATCGCCTTTGTCCCCCACCCAGAGCCAGGAGAATTTCAGGCCGGATAATCTATCCGACCTTCTGGGGGATTATCAAAGTACACATACTAAAAGCACCATCTCCATTGATACCACATCTTCCATTTCTGCGGGGGTGACCAGTCCATCATCTACGCTGTTGACAGATAGTCCTTTTACCCCGGCCAGTCAATCACGCAACTCGTCCACGGATAGCAACCTTAATAGACCACGAAGCCAAACTTTTCCATTCATGGGCGTTGACCCTAGTGTGATGTCGCCTGATGGACATCCTGACCAGCTATCACCGAAGACTGGCCTGCAGCAGGCTACTTTACAAGAATCGCCTCTTATGGACGACCCCGACCCGAAGGCTATTCCTAACCTTGATACGTCCTTTAGCACAATCAAGCGCAACCGTAGCAATTCAGAAATAAAGGCGAAATCTATCTATCCACCGCTGTTTCCGAAATCAGCCACTACTTCGCCCGTGAGCTCTCCTGTTTCACCAACCCAGGATGAAGCTCGGAGGGCACTAGAGTTGGTATTGAACTACTTTGAGCATCAACCTACTGGCCTGGGAGCACAAGATTACATGTATATTGGAAAGCTAATGGAGAGGCTGGAGCTCGCACAGACCCAACACACCCAACAGACTGCGCTCCCTGGAGGCCTTCATCGTATTGACGAGCATGATGACGGCCCGAATCTGCATAAAAAACGAAGCATTCGCAGCCTTGGCTAATATCTTTTCTTGGACCGATCGATCGGCATTATCATCCGAGCTGCGTTAGTATCTTGTGCAAGTTAGCTTACTGCAGACGAACTTGATTTTCTTCCGCTTGCTTTAATACATCTTTCCGCTTTATTTTCTTTGATGCGCCTTGTTTTTCTTGTTTTCTGGGTGGCATTCTGAATTCGATTCTATTGCATTTGTACGCCATGCTCGATGATTCCCTGTTTCATTAGGACAACATAATGGTTCCTGAGCTTTGTGGGGAAAACCAAAATCAAACGATACACTTGGGAAGAGGGTGACCTCGACTGTATTCAATCGGTGATACCGAATCTGGCGGATGGAATGGCATGGCTCAGTCATCAGTGGAGTATGGTTTTTGTGGCACATGGGCTGAATGGGTTTTCTTATTTCCTTTTTTTTCATTTCCCTTTCTTATATCCTTTCCTTTTCTGATTTTCCCTCTCTCTCTCTTAATTTTTGCCTCCAATATGTGATGCTGTTCAGACAGGACAAACATCACTGAACAAGTATCATCTACACTGCATTATCCCTCATGCGGAAGTGCAAGGGACCATGATTACTACTGCATTCATCAGCATTTAGGGCTTTCAGATGGAAAGGAATAATTATGCGCAGAACTGTGAGCTATCATTTTCCTGGTGTTCTTTTTTTCTTTTTCTTTTTCTATTTCTTTTTCTATTTCTTTTTCTATTTCTTTTTCTATTTCTTTTTCTATTTCTTTTTCTATTTCTTTTTCTATTTCTTTTTCTATTTCTTTCCCCCCCCCCCTTCCTGCAGGCCTCTCTATCTTTCCACTACTGTTAATTTCTCACCGCATTTTCTGCGTTATTTTTTTCTTCATCCAATTCCTTGTATATTTCTTCCAATTGATGCACTGTGCCTTGTCCCTGGCAACCAAAATGGGGCTTGCATTTATGGTTGGACTGATTAAGTGCTTTTCATTGGACTCTTTGTGCCTTAGCCTTCAGGTGCCTCACTTATACACCGGCCTGCATTCTGAACCCCGCTGTGAGCCAACACCACCTGTGAATTATTCTGCAAGCCCTTTTTTTTTCTCTCTCTCTCTCTTTGGTTCACCTCAATTTTTTTTTTTTTTTTTTTTTTTTACCACTGCATAACTGTTGATTACATTGTAATAATTTTTTTTAACATATTCTGTCGTGTTTATTTTGTTCCTGCATCCCTGGGCCTTGATGTTACCCAGTTCCGTGGCATTTTCAATGCAACGGGATATAGACAAGGCTTTTCCAGGGTACAATTTTTTTTCGGTCCCGAAGAAGGGAACAGAAATGCATGAACCGAACGAGATCCATGAATACCGACTGGAGGTCTGAGGTCCTGACCAGGTTTGACAAGGTTATCAACCTACCAAAAATATTATGCTCTGTTGCACAACACAACTCTCGTTTAGCCGAGGGACGCCAAAACTATTGAACTATGGTCCTTATACTTCTGCCCAACGTGGCAGGGTGTCACTAAGCTATTCTAGCATTCGGTGAGAAGTCCCTCTGTTATAGCTCTCTGTTTCTTGTTATTGTATGTATGTACATACCTGCCGGTATAAGTGACTCAGTCGCTATCTAGAGACACGCCTCGGTCTTCCATCAACTCCGTTACGCTGCGCTCCGAGAGCTCGGGGAGGAGCTTCGCCAAAACAATTTCAATGATCGAGTAGATTAAATGTTTATTGCAATACTCATCCGCGAATAGATCTAGAATCTCGTTCTCAATTGTCTCGAGGAGAAGAGACTCTTCCAGGTCATCGTCTGATAATTGATCAGGTGATAAGGCACAGATGGTTTCCGAGGGTTGATGGTTCTGTTCATTGGGAGCCTTGAGATGTTCTTGGCGCTCAAGGGGCGATTGCCCAATAGCGAGTTTCGTTGGAACACCCAAGAAGTGCCGTGCAATGGAACGAGGGACCAATGATAAGATGCTCACTGCGCACCTTCGCTTGATGGAAGCGATTTCGGCCGCGGAAGGGCGCTGTTCCGGCGATAAGGAAGGCGCAGTCGCGGAAATACTAATGCTACTGCTGGCGTTACTTGCGCCAGCGGCATCGCTAGCCGGGCTCGTTTCCGTAGGGGGCGTTGGCGGTTGTGCGTGCAAATGCGGATCCAGAGCATGGTCATGATTCGCGCCGGCGGCCTGGGTTGAACGGGCATTCGAAGGGAAGAGTGCCGCCCTGGACGCGCGAAGCAGATTGGGCAATAAGGTGGGGGTCAAGACATGATTCTGAATGGTCTCGTGAAGGAACCTAGTGGAGTCAGTCGTAAAAAAAAAAATAAAAAAAAAAAATAAAAATTTTCGACCAGGGTTAGCCAGACGCTCCAAACGAGAGACATGAGAATCAGCAACAGTCAGATTGCGCAACACAGACGGACGGAGAAAGGACCGGCATTGTAGGCGGTTGAACCCCAGACTGTGGAGAAGCGGTGCAAGAGTATCGAGGTCTCTTTCCTAGAAAAGCAGTTGTGTCACGCCAAATGGAGGGTAATTCATTGAGAAAAAGTCAAACAAAGACTGGAAGACTAGCCGGGTGGAGAAGTAATGCGATCGGCTTGACCAATGTGAGGAGCTTGGGCCATCTATTGGTGCGATTAACAAGGCCCAATGCTGAAGATGACGATAAGTGGAAAAACAGCGAGGCTCCCACTTGTCACCTCGCGCACATCACCAGGTAAAGGCATTCCTTCCGAGCCATACCATAGGCTTCATAAAACCCTCTGAACGCCGGTGACCGCGGCCGGTATTCCAATACAGAGTCTCCTCCGCGAGGTATTTCGCTGATTGGTCCTATCCATGAAAATCCTTCAAAGTCGCATGGCTATTTCCTCAACCAATCCTAGCATGATCGTCATGCCAATTAATTTCATGTATCATTTCTTAGCGTTGGTTTGCGAATAGCGAACTGAGTGTGCCCACTTTTGGGGATAAGGATAGGTTGCGTTCCTGTCATTAGATTGGGAAGTACAACACCAATGGTGTTGTCAAATACGCCGAACGCGCATCGGATTGTCTGTCCCTCAACTCTCTCTCTCTTTCTCATATTTAACCTCTTCTCGTGCCATTGTTCGGTCGATTATCTTTTCCAGAATGCCGGACTTGCACGGAAAATGGAGTCGAGCGGGACGGAAAGGGACGGGCCAGCCCATTCTGGGTTGATTGACAGGGGAGCAGACACGTTCAGGCTCTCTTCGGAATGGGCGAAGCACCAGCCAATGTCGGGTGAAGGATGATCAAGTCAATCCCAAAGTTTCCGGCCGTGGTGATGACAGGCAAGAAAAGGGGCGAAAGAGTATGACGACCACCATAATAATAATAGCATGAACTATCATAGGCTCGTCGTCATGGCGTAACTCGGCGGTAACACCAATACGGACATCGTAAGTTACCCGTACGCGCCGGTCACACGTGGTAATGACAGTACGGCCATGCATGGGCCAGTTGACGAATCAGGGCCAACGCATTGAGAAAATGAAGGATGGCCTGTGCATCCACACCCAGATCAAGTGATCGTTGCAGCATGCGAGTACTGCGCGTCGATTGCATCGTCGTTCTGCTGGCTTCTGACCCTCTTCCAATGGCTCGTCTCAGATGCCCTGCCAGAAAAGGGTACTTTTTAGTACCAGCGTCGATCGTAGTTCGGATATCGAACCGTACCGCTTCTCCACAGCTAAAGTTCCCACATACCCAAAGGTACTCCGTCTCATCTAATAAACCAATGATAAATAGCGCAAAGGGGGCTTCGCGAGCGGAGAAAAAAAAAAAAAAAAAAAAAAACAAATGCGACTCACCTATCAAGAACACTATCAGTGCTACCAAACCGACCCGGACCTGCCAAGATTAAGTACTGGAAGAGTGCCAGCAGCCCTCCCAACCATGGCATCCGCCGGGGAATCCCTAGTAGTTGCGAAAGCATGCTATATAATCGATAGTCGAGAACAGGGCGCTTCCAGAGAGTACTGCATGAAGGGGGTGCCTCGGTTGTGCAGCTGATGGCAGTCGTAAAGGGCGAAGATGAAAGTACTGGGGTGGATGCAACCCGAAAAATGCCCGTTACAATGAAACGTAGGGTCACATACGCTAGATAGGCAAACTGAAGGACATTCCACACCCAATCGGGAACTCGCAATTGGACCTTGGTCGACGAATGATGTTTTTGAGTGTCTTCCTTGGGGGATAGCAAGCCGAACTTCCGTAACTGATTCTGCTCATGTGGTACTGCAGTTGTTGCGTCAACCTCATGACTCGGCCGGCTTCCCACTACATCAAGAATTTTTGTGATACTCTCCCACAAAAACCACCCTTCACACATCTTCCCACCAACTTGATTTCCGATGATCAAATCTGCCAAGATATCACAGACTAGTGTCCGCAAGCAGACATTCTCTAGGTCCTCTGTTGGCAGGAGCACAGCCAACACCCCGTTAACCAATAGTTGTCGATATCTGGCTTCATTCTCGGCTTGCTGGGTGACGGTGTGAATAGCGGTCGGGTCTGGTATTGGAGAAAGGCTCGGATGAGGGTTTATACTATGATAGATGTCGTGAACGGAGGGTGTAAGACCGGATAATTGAGACTGTGCTCGGGATAGTCTGTACGCTGATTCCAAGACTACTCGTCAGTAAAGATATGCCTCGGTCAAAGAATAGTGAATTCCAGTCTCACAGATAATGTGCGCTTCGACCAAAGCCGGTATCTCGTCCAAAATTAGCTGTGAAACATCAGTGTCTCGCAGTCTCTGTTCCACTGCCCGCGTACAATGCGCAATCACCTGGACAAACTCGTTGACGAGGATCTGATCCGACGTGATTTTGGAATACCAGGAGAGGACAAACTCCTTGAAGATAATGGCAATCAAGGCATACAACTGGCGATCCACTTCATTCGAGCTCGTAAGGGGGGGTAACAGGTCTTCCAGGGACTGTGGTGTTGATGCATTCCCATAATTACCCGTCTGAGGACATAGAACGCGTCGAATCAAGGCGATAGACGCTTTGTCGCTCGTCGCATCGACCTGAATCTCACGGCTAGAGGATTTTTGTAGTCGAGGTCGATGTGAAGCTTGAGAAGATGGCCGCAAATTCGCCGAAGCAGTGGACTTTGAGCTGGACGTTGTCGCCTCAGCTTTGAGATGCGAAAGCGGATGAAGTCCCGGGCGAGAAGACTCGCCGCTCATTTCATTCCAGTGAAAAGGGTCTATAAATAGATTCCAATTTAAGATAAAGGTGACGTGTCCAACAAAATTCCCAGTATCACATCGAAGCTGGTCGTCGATAAGGCAAGGGGTATTCGTACATACAACAAGTCTCTCGGGAAGTTTCCGGGGAAGCTGCGATGACGCTGTTGCTCCACCCGGAGATTCCCGATTTGGGGCTCTCAGGGCTTAGGGCTCATGATATAGATTCTTAGATAAGGTCTTATCAGTGATTCCCCGCCATGGTTAATTAAGATATCCAACTTATCCTCCATTCCCATGGATCACCCAACTGAAGAGACCTGACCCATAGAACGCCACAATGCACTCATCCCCAGACGTTTCTATCCCCTTATGGCTTGATTGTGATCCGGGTTGGTAGCCTCTTACTCTGAAATACCTACTCCTCTTAATTGCACTTGCTAACAACTTAAGGGGTTCTCAGGCCATGATGTGAGTATGAGATGGATATGATCTTTATTTCAAGTTATTTCTATAATGAAAGATGAAGTGATATATCCGCTATGTACAGGATGCCTTTGCTATTCTTCTTGCCGCTCATCACCCCTCCCTACATTTAATGGGTATCACCACAGTTCACGGTAATGCCTCACTGGAGAACACAACCAACAATGCGACAAGGATACTGGAAGCTATTGGGCGACCGGATATTCCTGTATACCCAGGCCACAAGAAACCTTTCTGCAGGCCAGCAATCCACGCTCCGAATATCCACGGTATAGGCATTTGTCCTTTTCCTTTGAACTACAAAGCCTAAACTGTTGGACTGACCATGATCTTTCATGCCTTTCATTCAGGTGATTCTGGGATTGACGGTACTGAACTTCTCCCGAAGGCTACAAGACCCCCTGTGACAGACAAGAACCCAATTCTGGCAATGCGTGATGCGCTTCTCGCACAACCAAAAGGGACACCTTGGGTTATCGCAACTGGAACCTTAACCAATGTAGCTTTGCTCTTCGCGACCTTCCCTGAAGTAGCAGAGCATATTCAAGGTCTGAGTATCATGGGTGGTGGAGTTGGTGGAGGCTTTACGGACGCGCCTATGAGTCGACTCCTTGGTGAAGAGTCAAGGATTGGGAATATTACCCCCTTGGCCGAATTCAACATTTACGTATATACCTAGCCATCCCTAGTCTTCATTTTCATACGCCATTATGATCTCCCTCTAACGTCTCCCGCATTAATACAGTGTGACCCAGAGGCGTCCCAGTCTATCTTCAGCAACTCCATTCTCGCATCTAAAACCACTTTGATCACTCTTGACTTGACACACCAAGTCCTCGCCTCGCATACCGTGCAGACCCGCATCCTACATGGAGGCGACAACCTATCCGTGCCTCCAACAGTCCTCCGGCAAATGCTGTTTGACCTTCTTGTGTTCTTTGCGTCGACTTATGAGAGCGTTTTTGGCTTGACTGGCGGCCCTCCCTTGCACGATCCCCTTGCGGTCGCAGTGATCCTATCGACCCTCAACCCGGTGTATGCGAAACGGCATCCCGATCAAGTCTTGAAGTTCGACGACCGAAATGGAGAACGATTTGATGTTAATGTCGTCACTGATGGTCTTCATGGAACCGATGTCGAACTAATCGGCGAGTTAGGTCGGTCAAAGGTCGTATCCGGCAGCATTGGAATTGCAATTCCTCGGGGAGTGGATTTGGATGCGTTTTGGAATATGATTCTTGACTGCCTCAGACGGGCGGATGAGTGCAACGCGGCACGGAAGCTGGCGTAATCTATAGACGGCACAGTTAGATTAGTTGAGCTCTAGACTATTTGTCCGTTAGTTAGACTAGCTATGCAAGCTTTTACTTGATTACTTAGAAATCCCAAGACCTTGACTATGCCTGGGTATCCAAGAGCCTTGTAATTAGGTTCCGTGTTATTTTTTGCCATGCATCAATCATCCCCATGCCGCTCATACCCATACCGCTGTGCAACAAAAAGTGCTATATACCAATTCCCGACTATGATTCAGGGAGTCATAAGATAGATCACCACTCTCGAATGCCCCCGTCTGGACCAAAGAATTCCTTGGGTTGCCAGGGCTCGGTCGTCTGCGCCACACGCCGGACGGTCTCCTCATCGACCTCGATACCCAATCCCGGCGCCGTCAAAGCATCGACATAGCCGTCCTTAACGTTGAAGACACTCGCATCTTTGACATAGCTCGTGATGTCGTAGTCACCAGCTTCGGTATTATAATGGATACCCAGGCTCATCTCTTGGATGACGAAATTAGGCGTGGACAGGTCAACCTGCATGCAAGCGGCCAAGGCAATAGGGCCAAGTGGGCAATGCGGCGCAATAGCAACATCATAGGTTTCAGCCATGGAGGCAATTCGCCTTAACTCAGAGATACCTCCGCAATGGCTAATATCCGGCTGGAGGACATCAACGCTACCATCTTCAAGGAAACGCTTGACATCCCAGCGGCTAAAGAGACGCTCACCGAGTGCAATAGGGCATGAGACCTGATCAGACAGCTGCTTGATACCCTCTGGGTGCTCAGAGAGCAAGGGTTCCTCAAGGAAAAGGGGCTTGAGTGGTTCGAGCGCTTTGGCCAACTGTTTCGCCATGGGCTTGTGCAGTCGCCCATGAAAGTCCAGCGCCGCATCCAGACCCAGCGCCTTGACAGCTTTCAAACGCTCCACGCTAGACTCCAATACATGCGGCGAATCCAGCCAATTCACATCCTCTGTGGCGTTCATCTTGATCGCTTTGAACCCCTGTGCCAGGCGCGCCTTGCCGGCTGCTTCGACGTCGTCGGGCCGATCACCACCAATCCAAGCGTAGACGGATAGCTTGTTGCGAACCTTTCCTCCGATGAGTTGGTGGATTGGGACACCCAGCCGATGGCCCTTGAGATCCCACAAAGCGATGTCGATACCGGAAATAGCGGACATGAAGACGGGACCGCCGCGGTAGAAACCAAGACGCCAGGCTATTTGCCAGATGTGCTCGATATCACTAATCTGTTAGTCTTTGCAATTGATATTTGCCAAAAAAAGAAGAAATTGATGGGATTGGCTACTCGGCTTCATATCCGTGAAACCTCTTGCATAGCGCATTGAGCGTTCCTTCGACGGCCTCTGTGTGGCCTTCAAGGGTGCTTTCACCCCAGCCGTAGTTTCCATCCTCATCTACTACTTTGACAAAAAGCCATCTGGGAAGGACACGGAAATATTCAATGGTCTTGATCTTGGCCATGCTGACTGATGTTTGATGGCGGGGAAACTGGGGAAGATAAGGTGGGGAATTCAAGTGCTTGACAAGTGTCCACTGACAATACCCCAAGAGTGGTCAATGAGCTCAAAATTTAGAGATTGTATGCCTCTGTAAAAGAGTGTGAGAGAGAAAAACCAACCAAGAGAAGGGAAGAGGGAGAAGGGAGAAAAGAATACTGACATTATTCATGGAGTGCTCGTTCAATGATACTTCTAGTATCCCACGTGGGGGGACTACAACGTCTCGGAGATCCTCCGCATTGTCTAACCCGACTTACCGACTGATGAAATATTGGTGAGGGTTATAGGAAAGGTCGTCAAAGAGATATTGTGTGATACATCTTTGGTGGTCCAAAGGGCTGTGATTTCATGTTGATGTATGGCTGTGAGTATAATTCTAAGCACTTTGCTGAGCATTTTTAAGCATTTTTAAGAGTCCCGACAAGTTTAGGATGTAAAATCATCAGATTCAGGCATGGACCCTTAGAATGCCTGTGGGAGGTTGGCGAAGAGGGGATCTCTCCATAGTTGAAGGAGGCGTAGTGAAGGAAATCTACTCGGTACTGAGTAGAGTTCGTAAAGAGTACTCAGTCAGAAGGATTCTAAAATGAATATCCAAAGCGAGATCTTGTGGGGAAAGTAGCCACAATAATGGAGCTGAAGGGAGATGCACAAGAGAAGGAAGTTTACAATTCGTAGGATTGAAGTTAAATCACGTTCCTTTGATACTTCGCCCGAATAGGCAATCCAATCAAATGGAGGTTTTCGGGTGATTTTTGAACTTTCAACTTCATTCACTCGATTCAAATCTTCTCAGTTCCACCAAGTAGTACTTTATATTTACTATTTATTTATCCCTTTCCATCTATCTGCAGATCTTTAAATATTACTTATTATTAGTAAATTGTTGAAGTTGATTTATGTCGGCGGACTGCACCCGCCACTCACAAACCACCTTAACATGCCACCGGCCAACTCGCCCTTGGTAGGTTTCTCTTTATCTTCTTGATTTTTCCTTTTCGCTTGGAGAGTATCGAGATCTCTACCCACATATTTCTTTCCCAGTCGTGGAGTGTATACGTGAGAAAGAATGTGGGAGATGGAATGATAGATTTAATATCTAGTTCCTGATACCGTGATTGTCTGTGCACTGTTTGAAACTGATACTACATTACCATTCCTTTCAATCACTCATATCTTCGCAGCAGGATACCTCTCATTCTCCTCCTTCCGTTTCCTCGCTCCAACAACTTAGCGCCGTCTCCATTCCTGTTCCCTCCCTTCCAACTTCTGTAGCCGATGATGTTCATGACGATAACGTGAGCTTTCTGCGATCTCGTGTGCGCTCCCCACCCGATTCATCCTCCTCACTTAGCCGTCAACGCCGTCGTCGACAGCAACAAATCCTGCCCGAAGTCGAAGCCGACTCTATGGATGTGGATGATCCTACAGATTTGCGCACATCAGTCGAGATCAACCGTCGCATCCCTATCCTGCGCCGTCAGAACGAATCTTCCAACAGCAGCAGCAATAATAATAATAACAATAGCGACAGTATGCCTAACTATGAAGGTCGCATTTCGAACCCTCGTTCACTCTACGGATGGGCACCTACCTCCGACGACGATGAAGAGGAAGAGGACGACAATGTTTTGGCCTATGGACCTCTCCAGGACAACAACAACAATAACAGCAACAACAGCAATAACAGCAACAACAACAACAACACTATCTCCTCCTGGTTTGGCCGGTTGTCTGATCGCAACCCGCCCAGCAGACGTCATATGCGCCACGACCCCGTCAATCGAGATCCACATACATTTTTAGAAGCACCTCCGGAAAGCAATACCCAACGTTTGAGCGACTATTCTCCGTTGTCAACGACAGAAGCATTGCTACAAACGGTGCGACGTCAACCGCGGTTTTCCCGGACCCGGACGTTGCATAATTATCTATTGGACCGCGAAAGAGCCAGTCAGGATTCAGATGAGAGCAGAGAACGCTTGGGCGCTGCATCTACTTCGCGAGCATATCGATTTCTTCCAAGTAGCCGTGGCGAGCCGCATCGGCTGCTCACACACAATGAACTCCGCGCCCGGGTCAATGCTCATCGACAATTGCATATGGACAACCCCCCTAGTCCCCGGTTGAAGGAGACTATCAAATATCTTGATCGTCTACGGTACTCGAATTCCTTCGAAGAGAGTCTGACTTCAGCCGCTGCGGGAGGATTTGTTCGATTGGATTTCCTTCCTTGGGATGAAGATGATTTCATTCTCGATACAGCTTCAATCGCGCCGCCGCCGGTATGTTCCTGGCTTCAGCCTGGGATGGTTTTTTCGGGTTCCCAAAGGGCTGCCAGCAATGCCAATTCTTTCTCCGCGCAACGATTGCCGAATCCATCGTCACACGATCCTTTGATCGTCAACGGCAGTGAACAAAACGGCAGTCGCATCCCTGTGCACACAAGTAGTGGTCGGCGATACATGGCCAACAATATTTACAATTTGGGTACTGGCAGAGAGGAAAATTGGCCAGTGAAGGTAACCATCCATAACATTAATCTGGAGGAGATGACCCTTTCCGGCACCATGGAAGCGTACAACATTCCCGACAAGTCGTCACCATCCCACGATGCTCATATAGTCACATTCCTAGAAGGAGAGATCATCGATTTTAATACGCACACACTTGAGACTAAGAATTTCAAAGCCGATGCCGAAATCGACTGTACATATTGGCGTGAACTACAACCGTTCAAGAACTTGTCGGACGAAGCGATGACGCGGAACCTTGTGAGTCGGAAATGGATAACAGAGGAACTGTCCAAAGGGTGGATCTTGATGAGATGGAAAGGCAAGTTTCTGCTCTGACTTCCTTCTTGTCCTCTCCAGTTTCTAACACCGATATAGAACGTTGTTTCATCACCCCTACCGACTCACGACAAGGACTCACAATCTCTGGGTTCTATTACATCTCCTTGCATCGCGAAAGCGGCCATATTGAAGGGTTATACTACGATCCGGGAAGTTCACCCTACCAGCAATTAACATTAAAACCTGAGAGTAAAAGGATGGTTCGGCCATCGTACAGTTTCCGATAGCATTTTCTATATTTCCTATCGATTCGGCGTCAAAGTTGGATTCTTCCAGTAATTCGCATAGCGGGTGTCAGTTTTCTTCCGCATGACAGGTTTGGTGCTTAGCTATTCCTCGTCACATATTTTGTACACACTCGTACATTTCTTTGCACCCATCGACAAATCTCGGACATTGTCTTTCTGTGCCTCATAGACAGAAATTTTTACGTACCAATCAACGTACTAACGCACATATCACGGGGAAGTAGGTTTTCTTGAATCGTATATGCCATTGGCCTATACTAGAAAAAAAATGGAATCATGGTCCAACCATGGGGCAAGTAGACCCGATCGACAGAACAGTTATAACATAGAGAACTCTCCAAAAGAAAAAAAAGAAAAAGGATACCTCTATAACAATCCTATCAACGGAAAGTCCACCAACCCATCATAAGCCCACGATCCCTACTTCCACAAAAGACCGAATTTACTGCTCAGTCTGGAAGTAGTTAAGGAGGACAGAGCGCTCCTGGGACTCCTCACCCCAGTCCTTGACAACGACGCAAGAGCAGTTGACAACCTTGCGAGCGTTACCCTCACGGTCAAGCTGGCCTGTACACAAAAGACATCCATTAGCCCACAAATCCCCACCTCGCCCAAAAACCAAAGCCGTAGGTGTATTTGAAAAAAAAAAAATTCGAAGGAAGAGGAAACATACAAAGACCAACCCATTCACCAAGCATCTTTCCATCAGGAACCTTGATGAGAGGGATCTTGTGCTCGGAGCAGAGGGCGATGACAAGCTTCTTGTAGGCCTCCTCCTCACAGCCTTCGTTGAGGACACACATGTGAGCCTGGCGGCGGTCAAGAGCCTTGGCGGCCTCACGGAGACCACGGGCAAGACCGTCGTGGATCAGGGAGATGCGGAGGACACCCTTGAGGGCATCGAGGACCGACATCTGGCCACCGGCGCCGGCGTCGGCGCTGACCTCGACCTCATCGGCGGCGGCAACGGGGTTGGAAACAGTCTCTTCTCCGTCCGACTATGTGATTCAAGAGTTAGTGTTGGGGCGGACAATGCTTTGGGTTGTTGGATTCATATGTTGTGTGTGTGATTGGCTATGTCGCATTGGCTGTTGCGTGTTTTTTTTTTTTTTTCTGTAATCAAAGAGGTGTTGTGGATGGAAGTGGAATTGGGTGTGTCCGATGGTATCGGTTGGTGATTGAGATGGATGGTTCACGTACCATTGTGTCTGATGATGTTCTCCTTGTCGGATTATCCTCAAAGAGTGAGATAGTAGTGGTGTTGGAGTAGTGTACTAGAGGGAGTGTGGAAGCGACAATGAGGTTTCTCGCCTAAATTGGGATCCGTGTGCCCTACCATCGGCTTATGTAACACGCTTATCGATAACAAAGTCACATGGTTCCTCTGCAGTCCGCATGTGACTCGCCCGTCCAACGAGGCGCTACGGAGTA
This sequence comes from Aspergillus coremiiformis, assembly GCA_009193565.1. NCBI lineage: Eukaryota > Fungi > Ascomycota > Eurotiomycetes > Eurotiales > Aspergillaceae > Aspergillus > Aspergillus coremiiformis. The sequence goes on from ML739307.1 coordinate 21,807, forward strand.
CTCCGTACAATGAGGGGTATCTTTACTCCAGTGTCCATAAATAATGGTATTTTAGTACAGCGTGGAAGTCAATGACCACTGGTCATTCCATTGTCTATCCAAGTCCTATCGACAGACATCACACATCAACAAGGTATCATAGTCATACATGAAGAAAACCTTCCACCTGTACAAGCTGTCCTCATTATTCACTGGACAATACTCTCGGAACACGGAAAAAGAAAAAGACATTAGACATATGTACTTGGTCGGTGACCATAGCCGTTGGTGAGGCCATTCACTCCATTGGGAAGCCCAGCTGTATCCTCAACATTGGAAGGTCCGGAAATGTGCCCGTTGGCTTGTGGGAAGTTGAACGCGAGCGGCGCTGTAGGCTCCTGATCAATATGCATCTTCAAAAACTGGATGTCGAATCCATGCAGATGAGGGATGTGGGGAACGAGGTCCATAAAGTCGGAAAGCTATGTGCAAGTCAGCAACCACATGATACATCGCGAATGAGCAAACAGTGAATTAACGTACCTTAACCCAAAACACATGCTCCATATCGAAGTATTTTGGTCGTGTTTCGGTATCCTTCTGCATGACTTGTCCAAAGGATGAGCTCATAAAGTCCGCATCATCCGCCTGGACAAGCATTCTCCGCGTAACGCGCCAGAGATTGGTCCGCTGTGTCAGCGTGGCATGGCGCTTCTCCCAGCTGGCATACTGTGAGAGTTGAAGATCATTTGTCGCAAGCAACGGCGCAACCAGGTAGTTAGGCACCCATTTCTCTACAGCAACTTCCGGAGCGCAGGAAGGGTCAAGCTGCCTGGTCTCGGCGGTGACGACAGGCATAAACTTTTTCAGCCACAGATGGCTCTTTGCCTGCGGATCGTTGGACCCAACCAAGTTAGCAGCAATGCAAAGTCGACTTGGCAAAGCATCACGTCGTCGCTGTTCTTGCTCTTCTTGCTCCCTCCGCGCTTTGGCAAGGCGTACCCTTTCTTGCTCAAGTCGCTTCTGGCGTTCATCTTCTGCTTGTTTGATGCGCCGCTGTTCCGCCTCTTTATGCTTTCGTTCTTCCTCTGCAGCCTTTTCCTTTTCCTGAGCAAGGCGAGCTGCATGTGCAGCCCGTTCTTCTTCTTCTTTCTCCAGCCGAGCTTTTTCTGCTTCAGCAGCGAGACGAGCGTCTTCCGCTAAGCGTTCTTGTCTAGCCTTTCGGGCTTCCTTTTGTCGATGAGCCTCCGCCTCTGCCTCAGCTCGGTCGGTGTCGTCCACCATGGGAATGTCGTCCAGACCATTGGAATAATGCCTTTCATGTTCCTCCTTTACCGGCTTTCGTTCAGCTGCCTTGTGAGATGGGCCTTCAGCCTGACGCAGTGAATCTGGCTTGGACTCGGAATGATGATGGTCATCATCTTTCCGGCGAGGTTTGACATCCCCCACCACAATTGCCTGGTCTTGTTTGAGACCTCCGTTGGTGATGTTAGGTGTCCCGTCTTCCGACAAAACTCGCCTTTTCTTCTGAATAATATCACGGGATTGACGCTCGGGGTCCGTGGGACGGCCTCTTTCTGGGCTCGCGCTGCTACGTACACACTTCGGGGGCGGTGGTGCGGACTTGGGGGCAGGTTCAGAATTATCAAGACGTGCTTTTGAATTTTCATCTCGGCTCGATAAGGAATCGGATGAAGGCAAGCTGGGCCTTGTTCGATCTTGTGGAGGTCGTCCGGCAATCAATCGTCTGCGCTTAGGAGCTTCTTCGCCACGGATAGCGGTGCTAGAGTCCCCGTCTTTAGGGAGTGCCTGCTTCGATCTCGATTCCAGACGAGAGCCATCGTGGTCCGTACCTGGAGTTTGAGCGGGTCTCGGTCGTGCGGAACCAGACTTCTCCTTCAGGTGAGTTATATTTTCACGCCTCTTTTCCTTTGTCGACGCCGCATCCTTATGGGCAGGGTCCCTATAGCCTGGACTTCCATTAGCTTTTCTAGGCCGACCTGCGGGAGAAGGCGAATCTCTGCGTCCAGGGCGCTTGTTTTCCTTGTCTTTATCACGTGCTCTACGTGGCGAAGATATCTCTTGCTTGCGTGACTTCTTGGTTCGGATGTAATTGTCATACGCATCCCGAAGAAGGTCGTACTCATCCTCCCAGTTCTCTGCTCGGCGTTCGCGAGAAAGTTCGAAATAAGTCCGATCCCTGTAAAGACGACGAGTGGGGTTGAACTCGGGCTGGTTGAGCAAGATCCTGATAACAGCAAGATTACCCCGTCCGATCGCAGACAGCATAGGTGTGTTGAAACCCGGTTTTTGCGAGCCACCCTGCACTGGGTCAGGGTCGGGATCTGCATCCCCCATCCCAAGCAAAAGCGAGATCACCTCGTCGTGACCACCTTTAGCGGCCGCAATCATAGACTCAGAATCAGCCTTCTGTCCCACGTTGAGAATGTTGGCAACCCCCACCATATCTCCTTTGGCAGCAAAGGCTTGCAAATTCTCGCGAGTAGCTGTAGTCCATAAAAGATCATTCCGGGTGGCCTCACTTCGGACGGTCTTGCGTTTAGTCGTAGTGGTGAATGGTGGGCTACGCTGTCTACTCACCGGTGGCGAGTCGCGCGTGCTTTCCGCAGAAACTCGTCGGGACGATGTCTCTTTGTTTTCAGATCCAGCTCTCTCCTCCGAACGGCGATTGGGTCTTGGATTGGCCTTCGCTTGTGCAAGCACGCGTCGAATCTCCTCATAATCTTCACTATCGGATGGGACCAGATCGTACGGTTCATCACCCTCAGCATTGACAAGTCGCGGATTGGCGCCAGCTCCCAGCAGAAGCTTCACAACATCCAAGTGGCCGTTTTCAACCGCATCGATCAATGGCGTGTCCTTGTCGATGTTCTTGGTGTCAATGTCGCAGCCAGACTGCAAAAGGAATTTCACAATAGGCGCACACCCTTCCAGAGACGCGATCTGCAGTGGAGTATTACCGGCATTGTCGGCAACATTCAAGTCCTCTGGGCGTTCTGCATGCCTTGCCATCGCAGTCTCCAATTCTTGGGCTGCACAAGCACGCGCAAGACGCGTCCGACCATTCTGGTCGCGCTGTTTTTTGTGACCCGTTGGCCTGGCAGGGGAAGCTGAGGCACCATCAACTGATCCGAGTTTTCGCAGATGCGCGCTAGGTAACGGCGATCCACTGGTAGACGATGACACAGACTGCCGGTCTTCGGAGCTTTGCCGTGGATATCCGGTCATAAGGGGGGTTGGCGCCTTCTTCTTCCGATGCAAATCACCAGGCTGAGAACCAGAAGCAGTTCGTTTGTGCGCAGATCGGATTGGCGAGATTGAGCGATCGGTCGATATAGGCCGAGGGAATGCTATGTTGTTGAAATCCTTCCGCTCCCGGTCGCGAGATGCAACAAGCTCTCTTGGGCGAGCAGGACGGCCTGCGTCCCTTTCACCGTCGATAGTCTCGCTAAAGCTGCGCTTTCTTGAGGTTCTGGGTGCGGAGGTAGTCAAAAGTTCGGGTTTACTCGAAAGGGATTGTGAGTCCTCGTGCTTTTCCACCTTTACAAGCGACGGCGGAGAGCCCATCCTTTTCCTCGGATTCGGACGTGGATCACGATCGCATCCATCAGAAGAATCGCTATCCGACAACTTTCTCTTTCTCACCTGCAGGTCATTAGGAGGAAGATCGCTCTCCGCGGCATCCACATGGTCATCATCACGTCGTTTCGGTTCATGCTGTATATATTTCCGCCTCTTCTCTGGCGACAGAGACTCACGGCCCGATTGGATTATGGTTTCTGCCTCCGAGTCAGCCTTGGGGCTTGGCGGTCCTTCGCCCGCCCCAGCAACTGGAGCAACCCCTTTGATGCGGGCGTCCTCTCCTCTATGAAGAGGGAATGGAGAAGACCTCTTAGGAGACCGGGGACCTGAAAGAGATCGACGGTTCACCTTGACCGCAAGAGCACTGTGTCCGGCATCCAGGGCAGCTGGCAAGGGGGAGACAGCATCAACATCACTCATAGCGTTGGCACTCGATTTCTGGGGGTTCCGCTCGTCATTTTCGGGGGCCGTGGCGAAAAGAAGACCCGTGGTCAGACGCCAGTAAGTATGCGCGGGAAGCCGGTGCTCGACCACGCTAGACAGTAAGAATTCGTTCTTTGGGTCGCTTCTTCGAGGACAGCGGGACAGCGGCAATGCTCAACAAGTCAGGAGATGGCACAATTAATCGGTCGGTAGAGAGGAAGCAGCAAGTGAGAAAGAGACGAGTAGATTGGAGTACTCGGAAGAGTGAATGTTGCGGGAGACGGATGGAGAGGCGACTGAGGAGGGAGAAATCAGAAGAAAGAAAAGCAAAAGAAAAATATGTTCAAGATAGGAGTAAACGGTAAAATTTGAGCTTCAAAGTGGGAGGACGAGAAGATTGGGGGAGGGGATTGTAAAAGGAAGAAAGAGGGAGTAGAAGAAAGTCGAGGAGTTGCGTTGAAACAGCCGACTACTCACTTGGGGTTTAGGTAAATTTCGCTGGTAGTAAATTAGTTGGTAGCAGTAAAGCAGCAGTGGCAGCATCGTCCATAAACGGGTTGGTGGTAATGGTAAGTAATTATTGCCCCGGGAAACTTACCAACCGGGGGACTCTTGTTTTTTTTTATTTTTTTTTTATTTTTTTTATTGTTGTTATTGTCGTTGTTGGCCACAAAAAAGACTTACCTACGTACTATTAGTAGTGGGTAGTAAGTAATTATCTAATACCAAGTAGTCATGATTGATGATGGTATAATACGGTACGGAAACAAATCCAAGTTATTATCCACCTTTGCACGGAGTATGAAGGAAGTACGGAGTACTTTTTTTTTCTTTTTTTGTTTTTTTCTTTTTAAATTTCTTATCTGTGTGGCTATGGTGCCGATAATAATTAATGAGTCAAACCTATAATTCCCATATTTCCTTCCCCCCCCCCCCCTCCCCTCTTTGAATGCATACGACTACAATAATACGTAAGACTTACAGATGCAGCCGCAACGGAGGTACAGGGAGGTAACATGAAAGGCCTTCCGAGTCTCAAGATCCTGCGCGAAGGCCTAAAAGCGGGCGGGGGCGGTCAAAAGGTGGCGTATGGATGAATTAATTTTCTCTTTTTTTTTTT
>ML739308.1:0-26912 GCA_009193565.1 Aspergillus coremiiformis
TTTTTTTTTTTTTTTTTGTTAACTAGATTATATGTATCGAGTGGTCTATTGATTGATCGACCTGGTGATTGCATCCGTGCGCAGGTTCCTGTTGCGGGCTGTTACTGCTTTGCGGCATTTTCTTTTTGGTTCATATTGCGTAACTGACCTGATGGTTGGATGGGCGTTGGTTGAAGTTGTTTTTCTGTGGTATATGTTGAGTGGAATCTAGTCCATTTGATTTCAAGTTGGTCTGCCTAGCCTACATATTGCCAAAGGGACTGGCCCAGTTGATATTATTCTAGATCCCATTACATACATGCGATTTCTGGCCTATGTGGGGGTCGATAGATGGCTTTTGATTCGACAGATGGGTGGTTACGGTCCTGTCGAGTCCGTCAACAGTAGGAAGCGTGGTGTAATTTAGTCCCAGGAGATTCTGTTCCTTGTTAGCAATCAATCCCAGAGATCAGAGAAAGGTAAGCCATACGCAAGCATGATCCCCGCGCCAAGGGCCACTGCCAAAAACTGTACAATCGTCTTCTTGATCTCGACCTTCTTGTCCTTCCCCGTTTCCAACAGCTCCGGAATCACCGACACAGTGCCTACGTAGAGGAACGTGCCCGCCGTAAACGGCAAAAGCATATCTCCCCACGACAGACTGGTTCCCCAGAGACCGCCCACCGCGCCCTCGGCCGCAGACGCAGCGGCGCCATGACCGCCGAACTCCTGGACGGCGATACCGATAAAGGTGCCGAGGAAGGCGCCGACGGCGGTGACGAACTGCGCGCCCATGGCCTTCTTCTTGGAGAAGCCGGACTGCACGAGGAGGGCGAAGTCGCCGACCTCGTGGGGGATTTCGTGGAAGAAGACGGCGACGGTGGTGGTTGCGCCGATGGTGGGCGAGGCGTAGAACGAAGACGACATGGCGAGGCCGTCGGTGATGTTGTGGGTGAAGTCGGCGATGAGGTTGAGGTATCCGCCTAGCTTGACGCTGGGGTTGATTTCTTTTTCGGGCTCCGCGGCGGACTGCTGCGTGGTGGGGGTGGTGGATTTGCGCTGTTTGACGTCGCCGGAGGGGGTGTCGTTTGAGGCACTGGTTGTTACTGCGGTGGATGCGTCGTCGTGGCTGTGGCTGTGGCTGTGGGAATGGTCGTGGCCTTCGCCGCCGGTTGCGATGCGGAGGGTCTTGTCCATGGCGACGAAGGTGAAGAAGCCGACCATGATTCCCAGGCCGAGGAGGAGGTTCCGGTTCGGTTCGACCATGACGAAGCGGACGTGGTCGGGGGAGTCTTCGCCTAGGAAGATCTCAGGGAGGAGGTGGAATAATGTGTCGCCTAGGAGGCCACCCACGGCGAACGCGACCATGATTGACAGGGACGAGGGGTCGATGTTGGGTGGGCATAGCGCTAAGAGGAAGTCTGCAATGCTGGTTAATGTCTATGTTCCGGTGGTCGATTCGTGGGCACGTACTTGGGGGTCCGGAGATGTACACCGTGGCCAGAATTGCGTTCACGGCCGGACTGCCAGGGAAGAGGACGGCGAAAATCCTCGATGTCAGGCTGGTGGTTTGGGGGTTGGTCGCGCGCTTGTGCTCATTGAGAGATTCAACTAGCGGACAGTTCTATAGACTGGTGAGTGTATTCTTCCATGATGTCGCTTTCATGTTTATACCTGCAATTCATCCTCAATCTGTCCGACAGACAAGTCTCCCACTGGGATCGCATCTTTGGCAACAGCCAATACACCGAAGAGGAACAATCCAACGACCAGCGCAAAGCAAAGTCTACGCGTCGGGGAGACACGCCAAGCCATTGGAGCGAGAATACTTTCCTTAGGGTCAGGAGAGTGAAAGAAAGTGACAAATTCCACATTTCACTTTGAAGATCATTTGAGCTTATCAAGACAAACATGCCAAGACCAGCCATGCAAACAGCCAACCTTTTCGGACAAATCGATAAGATTATAATTTTCTCTTTCTTTCCCCTTCATCGTTAACTCACTCAAATCACTCAAATCACTCAAGATGGGAAACCCGAGACAGAAGAGAAAGCTGAAGACTTCGCTTCCGAAGCAGAAGCCCAAGAGGACTGGTGTTCTCAAGAGCGGCAAGAAGAAAATCAATATGCTGGGAAATGCCATCATCGCCGAGAATTGGTAAATTTTATTTTAGTTTTTATTTTTTCAAAAAAAGACAACCCCGAAAGACACGGAGAGGCGCACAATGCTAACAGAGGTGTGGTAGGGACCGGGAGCTTACTTTGACACAAAACTACCGTCGCCTGGGTCTCGTTCATCGTTTGAATACCCCCGCCGGTGGTTCGGAAAAGCGCCCGACGAAAGATGGCGTCGAGGCAGTTACGGAGAATTCGCTTCACATCAAGAGCAGCGCGCAAGCCGCTACGAAGAATATTAAGCTGGGAGAAACGAAGGTCGAGCGTGATCCTGAGACGGGCAAGATTATCCGCGTGATTCGACCGGAAGACCACGACATGATTGAAGTAGCCGGACGGAAGGTCCGCCGGTCGAACCCGCTCAACGATCCTTTGAATGATTTGTCCGACGATGATATGGAGGATTCCGAGTCGCAAAAGAAAGCCTCTGGAAATGCGATTGTTAAGCAGCTTGAGCGCCAAGCGGACCAGGAGGGGCAGGCTGTTAAGGCTAAGAAACCGCGACACTTGAGCCAGAGAGAAGTGGAATGGATTACAAGACTGATCGAGCGTCACGGAGACAACATTACGGCAATGGCTCGCGACATGAAATTGAACCCGATGCAGCAGACCGAAGGCGATCTGAGACGGAGGATTCGCAAATTCAAGGAGAGCCAGTAATGAGAGACCCATTTGTTGCATTGTGTCACGGCGAGTTTGGCGTTAGATGGTTGGTTTTGGATAAAAGTACGCTTTGCTTGAGTTTTATTCGATCATGTCTGGGATGGTCTGTTGGCTGTTGCTGTCATCTGAAGTCGTGCCATACCAGAGGCATCGCCATTCATATGCTGGTGTCTAGTATCAATATCCCATGATAATCCGAACATATTGAATTAAAATGCATATAGAGGGCCTTTATACTTCCGATCTGTGAGTACCACGATTATCTCATAACTACTAAACAAATTGTATAGCCAACTGTGCAAAAGGATATCTTTGTCACTACCAAGAGCAACAGATGTCTAAATGCTTACCAGTAGCATATCCCACAGCTTCTACGGAGTAGAGTAGTTGCTGTTCAAACCCTCACTTGCACCTCCTATACTAATTCTTGCCTTTCATCCTCCACCTCAACATCACCGTCTCTTCCACCACCCACCACCCAACCCGTGATCACTATCATCCATCTTTCATGTCAAGATGTACACCATACTCCTCCTCCTCCTCCTCTGGGCCATAACTATAACTACCCTCCAAGGAGCTCAACTCAACCAGCAAGTCTCTCCTCCCTCCCCTCAACCCCCACAATCTAACCAAACACCAGCACTCCACCATCCAAAAACCTCTGTTCCGTCCCAGGCGGCTACTACTGCATCCGCGACTCCCTTCAAGGTCCAGAAATAATCTCCTGCCTCTCACGCAGCAACGCCGAACTCCGCTCTTGCAATATCGAGTACGTCCCTCATTCACAACCACTCGTAACCCATACTAACCAACTCTATACAGACTGGCACGAATCCTTCCCAAAGGTCACGAAACCAAGGCTCTATGTAACCCCCACCGTCCCATTCTGGTCTCCATCCACGCCAACTGACAAAAACAGGCTACGAATCCTCCCCCACAGCCGGTGACGCCATCTGTGCTTTCAATGGGACGGGATATACCCGGCGCAGACTCACTGTTCCACTTCCTGAGACGGTTATTCGTGAGCACGAGCTGGATGGGGTCGATAGGGAGGAGAGTTTGGCCTTTGCTTCTTTGCTAGAGGGTTTGAGTGTCAGTCCGAGTCCGAGGCTACGTCTACGGAGCTCGAGTCGTATGCTTATCACTTCGAGTGCGGTCCAGGGCACGGCTGCACTGTCCCACTCGCCGACCGTTACGCCCGTGGTTTCTGAGCCGAGACAGACTGTGCAGAGCCGGATCGTTTGCTTTGATCGGGGCGTGTTGGATGCGGGGGCGGTGCAGATGGCTTTCTTTCCGATGTTTCCGTCGCGTGGAGGCCCTTCGGATAATGGGGTGATGCCATCTAGCGTATGCTCTACTGGTGCTTTAGGAGGTTCTTTCCAGGTTACGCGTATCCCGGCTGGAACGGACGGGGCGAGATTGAATGGTACTTCGATGGTTGGGTCTCCGGTCTTGACTCGGGCCGTTGGTGGAGCTGCCACTTCGTGGATGACGGGAGACTGTCGAGGGTATGTTTTGTTCGTGGCTAGTGTTGTTGTCTGGTGGGCTTTCCTCGTCTGATTTCTTGTCGAAGGAGACTTTGAGCCTGCCAGCGTCTATCTACAACTTCACTGGTTTCAGGCTGTGTCATTACCTTTGCCCTTTGATAGGAAGATCATATAAAAACGGACGCTGTCAAATTATTCTGGCGAAATCGCAGCTCCCAGGCACCCACAAGCCTCGTGGATAGCGTTGATAGAGTCCATAGGATTGTTCTACTCTAATACTCTATCCTCTCTCAAACATCTTCTGAAGATAACGTCTCGAAATGCCGTCGAATCCTCCAGTTTACGGCGTAATAATCCAAACCATCTAGGGTGTATTCGGTGACAGAATCGATAGGGACAAGACAACGTCGTCCCATGTTTCACCGATTTCCAAGCTCGTCTCAACTTACTCAAACAGCCGACGGCCTCGCCGCCAACGTAATTACCCAGCAGGCACAAGTCTCCATCCCTCCCAACCAGCCATCAATTCATATCCCGCGATACCTCCCCGAACACAAAAGCCTCCAACTCCCGATAAGCAACCTCAAGATCATCATTAACAACAATCTTATCAACCCCACTCTGCGCATCCGCATACTCCAACTCAACCCTCGCCTGAGCAAGCCTCTTCCGAACATCCTCATCCCCCTCAGTCCCCCGCCCTCTCAGCCGCGCCTCAAGCGCCTCAAAACTAGGCGGCTTAACAAACACATACCGCGCATCAATCCCCGGATTCGCCTTCATCTGCCTAACACCATGCATCTCAATATCCAACACAACAACCCGGCCCTTCTCCATCTGGTCCGCGATAGTCCGCTTGCTCGTCCCGTATCGGTTCCCGCTGAACGTGGCGTGCTCCACGAAGCCGTCTTGCTCGACTAGCGTGGCGAATGCCCCCGGGGAGACGAAGAAGTAATGTTCGCCGTCTTTTTCGCCTGCTCGGGGTTTGCGCGTCGTGTGCGATACCGTGAATGCGAAGGTGTTTGGGTGCTTGTTGAAGAGCTTGGCGACGAGTGTTCCTTTGCCGACGCCTGAGGGGCCGGATATTACGAGGGGTCGGCGATCGGCTGGTGTTGTTAGGTTGGTTCTTTTGGCTGATTGGAGGGGGGCTTTACTTGGTGTCATTGTTTTTGGTAAGGTGATGTGCGTTTGCAGGCGCTGCGTTGTTTTGCTGGCTAATTGCCGGACTTGCAGTCTCATGGGGATGTCGGATGTTGGTGGTGGTCACGTGCTGGTGCGGATAAGTTGAGGAATTGGAGACTATGGAGTAACTGTCACGGGATGTCTGTATGTTTGTTCCTGTCACCTGACACACTCCCCACGTGGTACTGGACAGAAGGTGGGTGTAGGATCATATACGGAGAAGTACTCCGTAGTATTCTTAATATTACTGTTTTACTTCTTGTTTAATTTTATTGTAATAGAATGTAAAGTGTTATCACCACTCCTTTTCTTGGAAATTTGAAAATAAAATATATAAGATATACTCTGTAGTAGCCTCAATCCTTCACAAATCCCTGTTCCGAGACCCGTCCCTGATCCAAAACAACATAATAATCTGCGTCCTTGATGGCTTCCAACCGGTGCGCAATGGTGATAACAGTGGACTCCTTCATTTCCTCTCTAAGAACCTGCTGGATCTCCAGGGAGCTCTCGTGGTCGATGGACGCCGTTGCCTCGTCAAGTATGACAATTGGGCTCCGACGCAAAACTGCCCGCGACAGCCCGATCAGTTGCCGTTCGCCCTGACTGAGGTTACGGCCACCGGCTTCAACATGTGTCTCTAAGCTCCAGCCGTGCCTGCTGCAGATGCGTTTGAGGACGTCTGCACACTCCTCATCCGTGTACTCGCCAGTGGGGTCGAGGTTAAGACGGATGCTTCCCGGGAAGAGGACAGGGTCTTGGGCAACAAATGTCACTCGTGTCCGCAGTGCTTGTGTGCTCACCTGTGCGATGTTAAGGCCGTCAACTATGATGCGGCCGGAGTCGGGGCGAATTACACTGAGAAGTGAGATTGCAAGCGTCGACTTTCCACTTCCTGTTCTGCCCATGATAGCCGTTGTAGATCCGCCGGGGATGCGGAGGGAGATATTACTGAGTGATGGGTCCAGGTGAGGAGCATATCGTACCGTTAAATCTTCGAAAATGATATTAGAGCCATATTTCGGCCACGATGCCGGCGGATCGATTGTTCCTGGTGCTTCCTGCTCAACATGAAGCAGTTCGTCCACTCGTTCCACTGAGACAAAGTCCATCTGTAGTTGGCCATACTGTCTGCATAATGCGTGCGTAGAGTCGACAAAGTTATTCGCCGCTATTAGAACGAATGCGGCGAGGCCGGGAGTGACGTTGGTGTACATTGCAAGCGCCGTTAGACAGAACGTTGAAAGCGCAGATAAGCCTTCGAAACGATACATTAACCAGCTCTGCAGTGACCAATAGAAGTGATCCATGCCCTGGAACTTATCCACAACTGCGATCACTCTGTCCTGAAAGCGAGATTCCGCTTGAAACGCGCGGACAGTGGTGAGGCCGTGCAACAGTTCCCCGAAGTTAGATATCAGGGGACTTAGAGACACCATTTCCAGTCGCCGCAAGCTTTGTGACGTCGGAAGAAACCGCAAGAAGGTAAGGACAAAGGCGGCAGTGAGAACCAGCGAAAAAGCAAGAAAGGCCGGTGTAACCGAGGCTATGACAAGAAGCGATGAAACCCATACAATGGCTTGAAAGACTATTCGTTGGAATTGTTCGCTGATGTTCCCATCGACAACCCCAATATCTGAGGTCAATCGATTCATTAAACGTCCAATTGGGGTGACATCAAAGAAACGGAATGTGGCATGACTGACTCGCACCATGACTTCTTGGAAGAGCGTTTTGCCTGCACAGTAAACTATGACAATCATCATGAGTTGTGAGAATAGGACCATAACGGACTGAAAAGCCGTAATAGCGAAAAATGTCCAAAGCCATGGCCGAACATCTTCAACTGGTGCCGGAAATTTGTCAAAAGGGTTGTCTGGTTTCCAATTTAGGACCTGTGGCAGGATCTGTGGTTCACCGAGTTCCCCTGGTAGTACCTTCTTGTATAATGGCGAGTATCCAAGTAATACGACGGCTTGATCATGATTGTAAGCCTCGCCCCATTCCTTGAGGAACCATGATTGCCCAACAGCTGCGAGGCGATACATCGATATGACGATAACAAGCAACACCCACCACTTGTATTTTCCAGCTCTGATATAATTCCAGTAGACTTTGGCCTTCACGCCCCACTCAGCCCGATGTTCCTCCTCGATGAACTTTTCTGGCACCGCGGCCTTATCATTGTCCTCTGCTTCTTCTCGAGTCTCATGGCTGGTTGTTTCAGATGCGGAGGATTCTTCCGAACCATCAATGATAAGAGACGATGAGATGGCTTGCCTATCCTCTACGGTAGCCCTGCCATCCTGAATGTGTACAATTTGGTCTGCAATATGGCGAACCAAAGAGGTACGGTGAGTAACAAGAACAACTACGCGATGCTGCATCAACCGGCCTGAGAAGCATCTGCGGACTATAGTTTCTGCCGTATTATGATCCAGTGCAGACAGAGGGTCGTCGAGAAATAAAATCCTCGCAGTACTGTAGACTGCCCTTGCAAGGGCCACGCGTGCCTTTTGGCCACCGGAGAGGCCAATACCATTCTCACCCACGAACGACAAGTCACCATGTTTGAAATTAGCAAGATCTGGGAGTAAGGCACAGGCATCAAGAACTTGCTTGTAGCGACATTCATCGTACGGGGAGGAAAAAAGAATATTATCCCGAATGCTCATACTTTGCAACCACGGTGTTTGAGAACAATATCCGACCATCTCATTCGGGATGTCAGAAACACCGCTCAGTATATCCAGTTCACCGAGTAAAGCCTGCAGCAGTGCTGTTTTCCCAGTACCTACCTTACCACAGATAACTGTCAAGCCTTGGTCAATCTTCAGACTGATACCAGAGAGCACAGGCGACGTTCTACCAGGCCAAGCAAAAGAGCAGGAATTCAACACAAGTGGGGTGTTTGTGTGAGCCGCAACAGGCTGTTTCTCCTTGTCTGGTTCAGCCATAAAGTCCTCTATACGTTCCATAGCGATAGAGGCATTGATGAGCACTGTAATAAGCGTTGGGATTTCTCTCAGTCGGATCTCCAGCATGGTGAAGAGCTGGAGCGCCGGGAAGATGATGTCGATGCGTAGCGGATGGCCTGCCAGCAGTGTGTAGGCATACAAGGCCACAACAGGGAAAAGACCACTGGCAAAGGTGTTGACAAAGCGAATTAAAACATTAAATAGACTAGTGATAATGCGAAGGTTCAATTCGGATTGCCTAGCATCCATGACCTGGCGAAGCCAGTGGTTCTGCCATCCATACCAACGAAGGTGGCGGAGAGCCTCCACGAATTGGGACGATATCTGGAGTCTGGTGTCTGTCGTCAGTCTACGCACTCTCTCCCATCGAAGGAGCGAACGTGTGACGAAGGCGTTCAAGACCTGAGCTACCAAAATGGCTAGAATTCCCAAAAAGCATGAGGGTCCAAGCAACTTCCAGACGAGTACCGTGGCAATGATGAGGCCTAGGGGCTTATCGATTAAGGTGTCAACTTCCCAAAATCGTTGGGCCACTTCATAGGCGTCTCCACGTAGCAAATTGAATATCTTTCCCATGGAAGCAGCAGTTTTCGTTTTCCCTTTACCAGGGGTGTTTCGCAGCGGAAATAGTCCGCAAAACATCCTCCGCGTAGTGCTGGATGCCGCATCACCATCGACCCCTTCGGTCTCATTTTCGTCTCCTTTTTCTTTAATTTGTTGGTCGAACATATTCTTTCTTGATAAAACTTTCTCGTACACCATCATAATCATCTCGCCTCTGCTTCGCTCGTAGCAGCGCCTACCATACCAAAGATTTAATACCTGGGATTGCGCGGCGACCAAACGAAGCACTAGTGAGAGTAACGCGTAGGTTAGGGCGGCGCGTTTTGATGCGTTCGGATCTCTCATTGCCTTAAGAAGTTGTTGCAGAAGCACAGGAGTCGAAAAGTCTGCAAAGGTTATCAGCAAAGGTTTGGTTGAGAATAAGGAAAGTCGAACCGCAAAGCATCTGCACCGTCGAGATTCCTGTAATAATCAAAACATCGATGCCATTGGCTTGAAGCAGCCTAGAGATGACTGATCCACGGAGTTGGCGGAATTTTTCATGCAATCTGCGATGTTGAAACTCAAAGCCTAAAAACCAAACATCATCCTCATTCAATTGTCTATTCTTGCCGGCTGTCATCAGTGGGGCCATCCAGGACACAGTAAGAAACTGCCAGAGTCGTAAGTTGTCCTCCGGACTGCGAAACTTGCTGGATGACGGCTGGCCTACGACACCAATATCCACGCGGGGAAGCGAAGGACAGCGAAGTGGCATCCAAAGGATAGTGGCGCAAGCTGTTACTGACGCTCCAGCTGTAAGGTAATGAGCATAAAGCCTCGATACTACATGGGCGTCACGGTTTAATATCAAAGCCACTTCTACTGCAAACGCTGCAACAAAGAAAGCTAGAAGGGATACTGGACAGGACCTTGGGCGCTCTAGAGCTATCAGAACAGCAGCCGCTGCCTGTGATCGTTCAGTTTAGGCTGCGCGAGAGAACGCTCAGGACTTACCCAAGGTACGAGAGGCATGATATTGCTGAGTATTGATCTATGTGGGACCACTTTCATGAGTTCAGCTGCAAACCCAATTGTTGAAATGGCAAGTAGAGTCATCGCCCATCCCGTCCTTTGCCTTGGTCTCTCTGATGGCAGTTCTGGACATGGTGGCTCTTCTAAAATAAAAGGTCGCATCCATTTTGGGCGCCGAGTCAAAGAAGAGCAGCTGAGCGCACGACCCAATCCAATGATTAAGACTATTATGCCCGGAATGATCGAGAAGTACCGCATGGCACATGATGACAGCCGAGCATTAGCCGAGTCCTACATAGGAGTCAACAAAAGTGGCCCGGGTATTCAATCATTGATTGTTCACATACCCATGTTGAATGGCATGAAGAAAGCACATAATCTTGGTTGTGTAAAGGCATTGGAAAGGCTGGGCCAGATCATTGAGGTGTACGGAGTACGGAGTACGGAATATAGTCCATCAGAGGTATTGAGCGAGATTCAAGCGGTGACAAAAAAGTCCCCTCGCTGATCTCCGACAAAAGCGGTAATTTGTGTGCCTGCGGACCGGGGTATCAATCTGGGTGCCTGAGGCACACGTACTTTCCATACTTCCCCAGGTAATTTGGCATCCGATTATTCATGCTCTCTACATAAGTTTTGTTCTTTACTAAACATCTACTCCATACATTGAAGATATGCACACCAAGTATGGAGTATGTCAAGGCAATTTGACCAAACCTTGCTATTGATAGCTGTTGAACAAGGTACCAAAGAATTGACACTGCGCCACGAAAAGTTATAACCGCATTCGTCTCTTTAATTCAGTTAGTATGTACAAGAACGTACATTACATCCCTGCGTTACAGATCATAACGAATTTGTCCTGAGCTAGACGGTGTTTCCGAACAGTTGATACTCTTAATAAAGCTCAGGTCACGATTTGCGTTGCCCGGCGATTCAACCGTGACTCGTTCGGAATGACAATTAGGATCACTATAATATTGTTAACTAACGCAATGACCACAGCGAAAGACAGAAAGCAAAGGACAAAAGTAGGGGATAGAGATAAAGCACTAACCTCCAAACGTTGCAAGTATAGCCATCCGCTACTAATACGGAATTAAGCTGACTTGACGGGACCTTCTGTCAGCTTCCGCAACCCTAGAATGGACGAGAACAACTTACGGGAAGGACAGTGGCATGCACGTCTGAGTTCGAGTGATGTTGATTTTTTCTGCAGCCTCTTCGAAATTGGGCTTATAATACAATGAAACCTTAAGAAGGAGAAGCATATCAGTCCATCAAACCTTTTTTGTTTTGGCTCTTCCCAGAGATGAAAACAAGGTTGGGTCACTCACAAATCCAGGGGCAGGCACAAAGACGCATTTCGAGTAATAATATAGATTATCCGTGCATTGAGTTGCTTTCCGACGGTCTTCTTGACAGGTTGTGTCTTGTTCCATCCTAGTATACAGTGTTATTCGAGTGTCATGCTTAGAAGGGACATGCTTACGAGTATAAGTAGCAATCAAACAACACTTGATCCGGGTACTCGCTATCTGGTACTTCAATCGATTTGTTTCCAAATCTACAGGCATGGTCAATGAGATAAATCTTCGGTTGGTTTGAAGCGTTGTGGTAAGTCGGCGTACGTTGGGATGCATTGAGACCATGGAATCATTTTGGAATCGCCCTTGCATCCGCGGTCAGAATGAAGCGAGGCCTGGAGCATTTAATCAGCTTGATTATTCGAAGAGACCGCTATGCGCAATTCAAACGGAATATGCTTACAGTCTTTGCCGCAACAGATGTTGCTAAGAACGAGACGGCCGCCAGGAACGGCAGGCTTACAAGTTGCATACTAATCGTTATCACTGAGTAATCAAATGTTTTTTTTTTTTTTTTTGGAAAAAAGAAGAAAAGAAAAGAAAAACTCTGAGATGTCAAACAGTATGTAATACTACGGATATAATGGCAGACAGAAGGAAGGCTCTTAAGTATTACACGCTCAGGAGAACTTATGTCGAGTGCTAAATACTACCAGTAGACACTACACTGGTTAACATGACTAAGAGGATAAGCATCATGATATTTTGGTTCTCGACATCCGACTGTTGCTTCAGCACCTCTTTCGTTTGCAGGTCGTATTCCGAGTTCCCCGAGAAGTCTACGCCACCTATCCATTGATTACATAGGCGTCGCTTGCTGTTACCTAACTGTGTGGGTATGATTGCTTCTGTTCTGACAGACGGAGCACCATTTAATGCGGTACACTCTACGGAGTACTCCGTACCCCTTGCCTCAAAAACACGAACCAAATCTTTCATTGTTATGCGGATTGATTTCAGCTGCATTGACAACTTGAACCAGTCTACCAGTGTCATCATAACCCACTCTGGGGAGGTTACATAGCACTCATGATTCCATGACATCAACATTAATAAAGACTGTACTCCGTACGGAGTACTACCTAATAATATTAGTATGTTAGAGCATATATATAGAGAATGTGATCTATAAGAGATCATGGCAGTCCACGTGAGTGAGTGTGGGACCACGAGATCAACACTATAACCTGCTATATATGCATGCACTGCATGGTTTCTATTCACTAGTCACTAAACCGCCTGCATATGATATACCAGTAGTTCCAGATTCAGCTCTGGTTCATTGCAGCTGGTACTCTTTTGTCCGATTTCAGGATTGACTTCTTTGCCCAATAGTATGTACAAACAATGGTGGATTGCTTTCAGCTATGCCACTTCCTAATCCTGGTATTGCTTTACCCGGTCATGTAGCATGCAAAGGTGTTATATTCTCTTTTCAGTAATGATAAGAGTGTTGAAAGAAGGTCTAGTGTCATGAACCTATCGGGCTAGCCGTCTGTCGGAGTTCCTGAATCTCTTGAAATGCATATTCCTGATCACTGGGATCAGAAAGCTGAATCTCAGCCAGTCACGCTACTCATGTAGCAGTATCAGCTACGTACTACAGTATGGCGTCAGGTATTCAGCTGAGGGGTGTCTAATCACGGGACATCCGATTGGAGCGAGTAATACGTACATTGCAGATGATATACGCAGAGTAGGATTCGACTGAGTCAAGTTTGCCTCGATAGCGTAGTACTCGGGATCAAGTCCATGGTAGTGTAACGCCACAGAGGTGGAGTGTGGACTCAATTCTGTCACCGTGGTGTAGGCAGAGATGTAAAATTTGGAATACTTTAAGAGATTGAGCTTTCTGAGCCAGTTCTCGGTCTTTCTAATATACGATTGCACCTTGATTGCGTTATTCTAAGCCAATCCGTTCCTCAATGAGATACGAATGTCGACTGAAAAGCCCTATCCTTTCGCACCAGGCGAGTGGTTACCACCACTCAGTCGGGTCTTCAACTATGTCAACACTCTTCGAGATGAGGCTCTCAATGGCTCACCATATTCCAAAGACCAGCCGCACTCTCTTGACCCGAAGGTGAAATACCCGAAAGTCATCACCGACTTCAGGGATCTCGTCAAGAGCGATCCCGGCCTCGAAGAGCTTTCCAAAAAGATGTTTGAAGAGATACCCCGATTCGAAAATGATCCCACGAAATTTTATAATGTACGAAGTTTCGACGAGGCCTTGATGATCTTTAATATTATCCTCTTCCAATCGCCATCGGTGATGACCCTCAATTCGGGACTAAGTGGCATCACGGTTCCGTTTAACGCTGTCCTGAACTGGCCAGCGAATACTCCCAGCGGCAATGAGTTTTTCCTGAACGAGGGTGTCAATGAAAAGATCAAGGACATCGTCAATCAATGGGGGGCATTCCTCCAGTCCCCGGCCTCCCGAGCGCATCTCAACACCAGTGACAACGGAGGCTGGTTCTCTCCCGCATATGTAAAGAGAATGAAAGACTATGCACAGTGGGACGGGCCCATCGAGGAACTATACGTGTGCGATCCCACAATAGATTACTGGGGCTTTGCTTCCTGGGACGCATTCTTCGTCCGGAGGTTCCGCCCGGGGCGCCGACCGGTGCAGGACAAAGATGAACCGGGTATTTACATTGTCAGTCCCTGTGAAGCTGGTCCTCAGGTTGAAGAAGGCAAACAATATCCCGAAGATGTTCGGACGAAAGGGAATGTGCAAGCCCGTGATACGTTCTGGTTGAAGGGTCAGCCATATTCGATATTCGATATGTTGAACTATGATGGATTGAGTCGACGCTTCGTTTTCGGTACCGTCTATCAAGGCTGGCTCAGCTCTGCATGCTATCATCGGTGGCATGCACCTATCTCTGGAACGATTAAGAAAGTCGCGCTCATCCCGGGTACCTATTATTCCACGGTCATGTCGCATAACTATCCCGAGCCAGATCCGTCCGGTCCGAACCTGTCCCAGCTCTATTTGACTTCGGTGGCTACTCGAGCACTGATATTCATCGAGGCGGATTACCAGCCCTTGGGACTAGTGTGCTTCATTGCAATCGGGATGAATGAGATCTCCAGCTGTGAGGTCATAGTGAAAGAGGGCAGCAGAGTAAACAAGGGAGATGAGATTGGCATGTTCCACATGGGGGGCTCAGCTTTCTGTCTGCTGTTCGAGAATGGCGTGAATCTGAAATTTGAGCCATTACCAGACATTCCTTCTAATCCGCACAAGTTATTCAAACTGAATAGTCGGTTGGCTACAGTTATTACATAATTATCATCTACTAATACTAGGAAATTATGATGATACTGTATGAGGGTTATATTGTGGCACATAAATGTGACATTATAAATGACAAGTGAGGGTGCACACACAAGGAACTTTTATACCATGTAGTCCACATTCACTTCTGTAAAGGAGAATTGGCCGTATGTCCAAGACGGGGGAGAATCTTTGTATGACTACGTTAAACATTCGAGTACTAAGTACTGCTGTTGTTCATACTGCTTCCTTTTTCCATATTTTTCGTTCCTTGCTCTTTCTTACGTCTTTTCCCTCGACTTTATGCTGCTCTGATCGCCTAGCAACGGGTGAACTATTCGCGTTTATCCCTTGGAATAACAGGCGATGCATAGGCCAGCCATTTGTTAACGGGAATGATGGTATGCTTATCAAACTCCGTATCACTAAATGGTCCTTGCGCATCTCTAGCCCAACTCAAGCTCACATGAGGCCCAAAAACGAGGCAATGAGACGACCCTCCGAGATGGAACGAGCCAAGTGGGTGCCCTTTCATAATCTTTTGGCCATCCTTCACCAAGAATTCACAGCTAGAAATCTCGTCCATGCCAACTGCAATGAAACACATAAGCCCAATAATAGGATTATCAGCTTTTATAAAGATCAGCGCTCGAGTCGCAACAGCTGTAATATAGCGCTGGGAGAGATTTGGTGAAGAGGGGTCCGGTATGTTCGGATTGCCGTATACTTCTGGGAAGCCGTAACTCCTAAGTTCAGAAAAGTACGTGCCAGGTACCCTGACTGCTTTTATCACTGTTCCAGACACTGGCGAATGCCAGCGGTGGTAGCACTCCGCAGCCAGCCATGCTTGGTAGACTGTGCCGCCAACAAAATCATCGACGAATAGACCGTTAAGCATATCTTGAAGTGAGTATGGCTGCTCTTTCAAAGTGAATTGAGCGCTTCTCGGTACACGGGTTGCACAATGGTAGGCGACAGACTCGCAGGCGTTTGCAATGACATCTTTGTTTTTGTCCGGCCAGTCATGGTTCTTGTCTGGGTACTCAACCGGACGGATCCCGTCGCGAAATTTACGAGCAAAGAAGGCATCCCATGAGGCAAAGCCGCGGCAACTATCGCCAGCGTCGGTGATGTAGATTTCGTCGAACGATTTCTGTTTCCCGTCCGGCCAGTATGGAGAAGCTTTTTCTGTCAAAATTTGGAGAGGCCCAGGAGCAAACCACGATGGGAGAGCATCTCTAGAGTTTGCACTCTTCAGGAATTCTCCATGTTTCTGAAGAATGTTCTCCAGACACCTATTCACACCGTTGATTCTGAAAAAATCGTAGCCACTTTTCGTGGCCATCGGCCAGTTGAGGATGGCGTTGAAGGGGACCCCGATAAGGCCAGCTTTATGCGCATCATCGTTCCAGTGTGGTGCTCTATACAACATTGCATTGAGGCATTGGAGCATATGATCCACGCTTGTGATCCTGCTAAATTGGCCACTCGGATCAAAATCGTAGGTCGGGGTTGGGGGTACTTCTTTGAGCATATTGGTTGCTAGGTTCTCCAGGGTTTTGTCACCTTTGATCAACTTCCCGAACTCTTGGATGACTGGATCTAGTTGTGAGATTGGATAGTCTGCAGCCTTCTTGATGACTTTAAAGCGATATTTATCGATAGCCTTGAAGTCTTTGGAGTGTAATGGATCCCGCGAGGGAACATGCACTGCAGACATTGCCATGGTTATGAGACCGTCTTGGACTGATAAGGAGTATTATAGAAGACACTTCCAACTTGATATGTGCTTGTCACAGGCCTGGATGTAGCCAAAGATATCACAGAAATTGTCAGAATCAGACATACTAACCATGTGGCTCACTTCAATTTTAAAACACAGATTGAAAGAGTGCGCAAATGCAGTGACCATGCATATATCATCATACAGTTGTTACCATGGTGGCAAGGGTTCCGTTTTCAGAGAAGACTTGTGGCTAACTGAGAGGCCTGAAACGTTAAGCCTCCACAAAAAGTAATTACCATCCTTGTAAGTAGTAATCAATATCGGTAGGTCACCGAGTTTGGATAGTACTTTGTGTACTATGAAATAGCTCGGTAAGATGATCCATGTTTGGACTGGCATCAGTTGATGTTTGTTTTACAAAGTCAAGTTGTTGTATTCTAGATTCCAACAGAGTTTGTTTTGACTACTAAGCTGTCACATGAGGTCACATGTACGCGACATTTTACTTCATAGGCACAGATTTGGAAACAGCCAAAGGTCCTCAGGTCAATTGATGGTTACTATGTTTCTGGATACATCTTTTATAGACAGAAATGCAGAAATTGGTTGAATCCAGCGCTATGAGCCAAACATAGCCATTAAATTACCTTGTCTACTTCAAGTTTTCTGCATGCTGTGAAGTCTAAGATTGGGTGGTCTAGATTTATGCAAGCGATGAACAGAAGTTTTCAATATTAGGGTAGTTTTATTTATAATTTAGAACTTGGAAGGTTTAAATTAGGTCCGACAGCATTATCATGCCAATCCACTTGGCTATTAGCAAACATGGAAATTGCATAGAATGATCACACTAGAGATTTCCATTTCCATCACTAGTAACGAGTTCTGAGTTTCAAAGAGTCTGAAAATTTCGCCTTCACAATGAGATTCAAAATGAGTTGGGTTTCACCAACTTTAAGCAAGTTTTTGCGATAGCCTACCAATACACTACATTTCAAGAACTCTTACCGTATGTATGTACAAGGACAACGGAAAGACAGAAAGAGCGTTGATGCATCGCTTGGAGAACATGAATCTTACAGTGTTTAAAGCATCCATCTATTCTGCAATAACAACCACTCGAGAGAAATTGCCAAATCACACGGTCAAGCTATCAATCCCTTGTTGCCTGGTCCGTAATGCTAACATCATGTTGCTGTTAGTGTGAACATAGATATTACTGATATATAAGACAAGGGCATTATTTACAGTAACTACCTGTCGGTCCTCATTCCATCAGAGAATAAGATCTCAATCTCGGCATTAATCCCTATCTTCGCTGGTCGTTTGTCCCTTGCCACTTTCACTTGGTAGACTGGTCCTGTGTACGATCCGTACCCATCGTCGTCTCCTCCATTCTCCCATCACTGACGGGCCAGTACCTCCCTTCTCCTCGTAGTCCTGGGATGTCGGCCTCTTTCCCTTCCGTTTCATCTTCTTGGTTTCCCCTTTGAGAGGCAGCTTGAAGTCGGAATCAAAATCTTCATAGCCTAATGCACTGCTCACTCCAGTATTATCCCGATAGGATGTGGCAGAAGGAAGGTCCCAGACCCAGCCACCAATTTCATCATTAGCTGCGCTTTCCTCAGACACGCTTTCTGAAATTTCAAAGCCAACGCCAGTAATCATTCGTTCAACAACCCACTCGCGGCAATCCAGGTCGAGTTCCCACTTCTTGCTTTTCCAAGCCCAACCAGAAGGCGGTTGAACATCTTCGAAGAATCGACAGCCCTTAGGACGGTCGCCAGCAATACGTGATGGCGAAAGTGGGTCATATGGCATAGGGCTGAAGAGGAAGTGGTCCCATTGCGAGTCAGAATAAGGGGCGAGGGAGCGATATTGAATTTCAAAGATCTCTACCTCACGTTCTTCGGGATACGTATCCAGGGAGATATCAGCCAATGACCTCAATGAGGACATGGTTGCAGAGGGAGAAGACGGCAGAGATAATCCCAAAACGTTCATTGTATCTTTCTTCTCAATGCCAGGTCTTTTCGAGGCTTGTCCAGCCGTTTCATTCGTAATATCGCCTGCAATATTTTGGAAGAGTTCTTGAAGGCTGGGGTGGCTGGACAAGATAGCAACGTTGCCACCTACGAGGAGAATATACCTCCAGGGCAGGAGGTGTGCGGTCAGAAATAGCGAAGCTGTAGTGATCGTACAGAGCAGAAAGACAACCGATGATATCTTTTCGTTGGAGAAGTTTGTCAGGGGCGCAAATGCAGAAACGGTTGCATCGTGTAGGTCAGAGAAATCGGCCATACAGTTCTGCAAGTCCCGCATATTCCGAAAGAAATCCTTGGAGGTTTCTGGCGCTGGCTTAATAGTCTTGGCGGGGGCAAGTGCTGGCCCTTGATATGAATAATAAGGAGTGATACTGGATGTTGAGGTTGATGGGGGTGGGGGGTGGCGTGCCAGAAACGCCGGGACCATCACGAATAGTAAGATAGAAGCGATGGGAATGATTACGAGAAGATGGGGATCCAAGCAGACAAAAGAGTAGACAAAGAGGAAGGAGAAAGTATGAGAGGACTTTCGCCAGGTGAGCAAACGCTCGACACGTGTTTGAAATGAGAATACAATTCCGATTCTGCGACGGGTCTCAGTCTGCGCTCGCGTCTAGACCATACGTCCAAATCCATGGGGCATACCTTGCATTGAATCTGCGGAAGTTGTTGGCCATCAGAGGTAGGCTGAAGGCTGGTCGTTTGGGGTCGACAGGCCGCCTGTCACCCACAGCTACTGAATCGTCGTTGACATCTTCTGCCGGGATGACTTGCTGCAAGAGCCTTTACAACGCAGTCAGCGGAATAAGACCGCAGAGATCAGAAGTTTGCGAGCCAGCAAGGACATACTTGGCGAATAATTTATCTTGTAAAGACCGACCAGCACCCGAGACGGATCGTTGATGCCCTGCAGAAGAGGATTTGGTGTCTCTTGATTCATCCCTTTGTCTTCTCACGGAGAGGACAGGAACTGGTTCATCGCGGTTGACGATGGCGTCTGGAGTATAATCTTCCATGATATCTTTACCAAGGACCTATGATAAGAAATCAATAGTGAGCAAAGACATTTCCGACAGCAGACAATCACAGTGGATGGAAATCTTGGGCGTTTGCAAGCGGAAGCACATGCATGACAGCATCATTTCCCAGAAGGCGGAGAGCCGAGTTTGGTATCAGATCGTTGGACCTTGAGTTCTTGACATGGCAATACCAGCCTGAAAGTATGGTTAATTTACAATCTGCATACAGAGTACAGAGTACCTTTCTGTACGGAGTACTCCGTACGGAGTACTCCATACGGAATACCGCCTTAGTACTGCCTGTTATGTAACTTACAGCCTTACGTTAGGTACTCCGTATTTATTAATATAATATGCCTGCGAGTTATAACTTTCCATCTGGAACGCATAGCGTTGTTTGCGCTGTTTGCAGCCATGCAAATGGGGGTCTTCTTCTCGCAGCAAAAAGGAGCAGGGGGGACCGGTTTTTTTCGACGATAAGTTGTTTAGAGGTTAAATCTTTAGGCTTGTGTTGTTGTGTTTACTACTAATTTCTTCCAGGCTCCACCTGGATTTTCAACTTTATTCCCTTTCTCTCTCCCTCTCTCTTTTTTTTGTGTATTTTCTTTTTAATTGTCCTTTTCTACCTGACTAGATAAAAGCTGAGAGTAAATTATTTTTGATCGACTATATCCCCTCCGTCTTGCTTTGTTCTACTCCGTACCCGGTTGCTTATATACGACCCGCAACTTTCTTTTCCCTACCGCCGAAAAGTCCATCAGAACTGCTGCCCCAGGCAGAGTCTCTCTCCGCTATCGACATCAACCTCCGCACCGATATTTCTTCCTTCAGGGGAATTCGAATCGAGATTGGACAGTGATCAAACTCTTTTATCGAGGGTCTTTTTTCCCCCTCAGGTTCTCCCCTCTACATCTTGGAACAGAGACTGCTGTTCTTGATCCCCGCAATGGACCGTTAACCACCGTTCATGGGTCGCGCGACATTGTTGGTCAAGGCACTCCTTTGTTTGAGATACAGAGAAGTTATTTACTCCTGAATCATATTGCGATTGGAATTCCACATCATATTCATCCTCATTCTCAGCCACCAGTTTCTTGCCCTAAGTGCATCCGTACCACGTTCGGGGTCTGCACAGTCGGAGAAGTCTGAGGATGCCGGAAAAGCTGCCGGCCCAGCCAAATTTAGGGAAGGGGCAGTCGCGTAAGGTTCAGTCGAGGTCATCAAGTCCGTCTCGAAATGAAGAATCGGGCTCAGGAGGTAAGGATCATCCAGGTCGTTCTTCTCAAAAAATTTTTTGCTGGCCCCTGACGTCTTTTCGTTGCACTTGTAGCAGAAGGTCCCGCACGCAGACGGCTGCTAAAACACGCCTCAACACCATTCCTTTCAGAAGCGTCCTATTCGTCAACCGAAACAAAGGGATATACACCAAATGCGAAGAGCAGGAGGAGATTCTCTGTTCGAGACCAGAAGGCACCACAAGGCCCGCGACCGCAGGAGCCCCCACGAAGAAGGTAGATAGAGTATTTCATGTTTATTTCAACCCTCCTATGATATCTGCTTCCTGTTGCCCCCCTTCTGGCCCATTACCACGAAGCGCAACGATCTTAATTGTTTATATATTGTATGATTCTGATCGATGTCATTGTAGCAATCACCCCGGGTCGTTCTTTCATTCCGTTAGCTCCTCAATCGATTCCGCGAATGATTCGATGGAGAGCAACAATTCTTACGGTGGCCTGCGATCTACCAGCATGGGCAATCTTCTGAAAGCAGACACCAAGCAGACGCCCCCCGAAAACGCAGAATTTCTTACACCTGTCAATTTTGACGACTTTCACAATAGCATAATGGAGGAATCAAATTTCAGTCAATTTCCCTTGCCGAGAAATGGGGGTCCTGCTTCGGGCTTCTCCTCAACCAATTCCGCCTCAAATAGAAATGATGAAAATGTGATGTCTAAACGGTTGAGGAGCAATTCTATCAGGAGAAAAAGTGTAACCAATCACAACCCTTCAACTGACTCGACGCCCTCTCGTCAACCGGCATTGGCTACAGCTGCTCGGAGCCGTCGTCAAAGTCTCGCCCAACCCTCGAATACAGGCTCCGCTGCTCCACGGGCTCCGCGTAAATCAATCGGACAGGGTTTGATTCCTTCTGCAAGGCGACAAAGCTTATCAAGCAGAAAAGCTAGTGCAGATGCGAGCCACAACTTCCATCCACGCACGCAAACTCTTGAATCTACACAGAATGACAGAACAAAACTCTCGGCAAGTGCACGAACGATAAAAGCCATATCTCTCCAACCTCCTTCGAGGGAGCCTCGTGAAATTTTTCTGGCAACATCTGGATCTGCGCATAACTCCCGATCTTTATCCACCAACGCCGTTCGCACACCAATCAAGAATGCACAAACACAGGCCACGACTCCATCTTCCACATCAAAGAGGGTTTCTGTTATGCCCCCACATGCGACAGGCCTTGGGGCACGTACTATAAGTCCGACTGATGCACGACGGATGAAGCGTATGTCAACGGCACCTCAGCCGCCTCCCATGCCTTATACTCCCCCTACTCAAACCGACTCTTTACCTGCCCGTCCTCCCTCATGCGCGCAATCGCCGTCCTACATCCCTCAGAAGAGTGTGACTCCTTCATCCAACAGAACTACACCTGACCCGTCTCGTAAATCCTATAGCTCTGGTTTGTCTTTATCATCGAATGCAAGTCATAATTCAGCAAGGAACTCCGGAGGGTCCTTGCAGACAAGACTTGCTCAGGCTGCATCGTCGTCTAGGCTACCAACGCCCAAGCCCCGTGTAGAACACGGTGTGGCAACGGCTGAGGAAGTACCCCCTGTTCCTGCTATCCCTAAGGCATACGAGTCTCCGAAGGGGGAACTCGACCAATCAAACTGTACAGCTCCTCGCAAATCGCACCTGCCCGTGGATATCACTATTCTGAAAGGCAAGTCAGAGACGGATTCGGACACAAACCCTGCGGCCAGCACAACTGAAGACGATGTGGTGGACCTCTCTGCCAAGCGGCCTTTGAAGACCCCCGACTCCAAACATAAGCCGAAGGCCAGCTTAGGAAAACGAAACCTTCAGCCACTGAAACTGCCGCCGTTGAATCTGCTACCTTTGGGTACACCAATGGCTACCAAGATCCAAGCAATGAAAGATCGGGAGGAGGATGCGAAATCACACACGCCAACGGTTCAGATTGTGTCGAAGACGCCAAGTACTCCCATGACCGCTTCGAAAGCGAACTTTTTTGCTGTCGAGGACGACGCTGTGCCACGCACGCAAGCAAGAAGCAGCACTGCACATTTTGTCGTGAGTACTTCTTCAGGTGTTACCTTGAGAACAACCAGTAGCTCCAGTGCATTGGGATCTTTTGACAAAACTCCGGTTGGCGCAAGAACGGTTTCACCTTATGTTTCCTATGCACTCCCGAAGAGAAACAGTGAAGTGAATAATTTCCGCCAGAAGGCCAGTGCAGATTATTCTTCTAGAGTGTCACAGTCACACAAGTTGACGGGTCCACGCCCCCAGACCCAATCCTCCGCTTTCTCTTCCAATGCGGAAACAATTAGCCAGATCTCGACGCCTTCCGATCCTGACAACAACAGCACCTCCAGTTCCTCTCTCAGAAATAAAATCACAATAACCCGTCATCGGAGCAACTCCCGGCCTCCACAGGCAACAGATGCAAACACCGACCCCACCAAGCACGATCCCATGCCGCCACCTAAGCTCCCAGCATCTGCGACCTGGAATAACCTCTCAGCAGCAAAGAATACAAGTCCCACGCTGAAACCAAGCTACGTCAAGTCAAAGAGGCAGGTGTCTCTGTCTAACGCCACAGCCTCGCCAATCCGGCAACCCAGTTTCAGCAGTGAACAAAGTCTTGCGTTAGAACCCAGCACCTCCAACGAGTCACGTCACGGTGATGCTACACCCCACCGTTCTGCATCATCAATCCTCTCCCCAGTTCACAAAATCCTGAGCTCTGCAAAGTCCACCGTTGCCGCTCACTCCCCTGATCCAAACGTTGATCCCGATATCCAGGTTGCTGATGGCGAGATGCGAAAGCTTAATGGCAGGCGAAAGGATTTTGAAAGTGCGGCGAAGGATCTAGATGAACTACGCCGCAAAGCCGGGCCGAAGGAACGCGTCAGCCCAGCTCAGGCACTCAGAATGGCACACCTGAATATATTTGAGCGCGGTGAAATTATCGATTTCAAAGACGTCTTTTTCTGTGGAACCCAGCATGCCAAGAAACATGTCGGTGACTTGAATTCGCAGACCGCAAATTTCGGTTATGATGATGATCGCGGTGATTACAATATCGTCATTGGGGACCACCTAGCCTACCGATACGAAGTCATTGACGTCCTAGGTAAGGGAAGCTTTGGTCAAGTCCTGAGATGTGTTGATCACAAAACGGGAGGCCTGGTTGCTGTTAAGATTATACGCAATAAGAAGAGGTTCCACCAGCAAGCCTTGATCGAAGTTAATCTGCTTCAGAAACTTAAGGAGTGGGATCCTCATCGCAAGCACAGTGTCGTTAATTTCACGCAAAGCTTCTACTTCAGAGGTCATCTCTGCATATCCACCGAGTTGCTCGGGATGAATTTATACGAGTTCATCAAGGCACACGACTTCAAGGGCTTCTCTCTCAAACTCGTTCGCCGTTTTACGAAGCAGATTTTGAGCACTTTGGTCCTTCTCCACGCCAAGAAAGTTATCCACTGTGACCTCAAGCCAGAGAACATTCTTCTTGTACATCCAATGAGCTCTGAGATCAGAGTCATCGATTTTGGCTCCAGTTGCTTTGAGAACGAGAAGGTGTATACTTATATTCAGAGTCGCTTTTACCGCTCACCGGAAGTCATTCTTGGAATGTCATACGGCATGCCAATTGACATGTGGAGTCTGGGATGTATTCTCGCTGAGCTTTACACGGGATATCCCATATTTCCGGGAGAAAATGAACAAGAGCAGCTTGCCTGTATTATGGAGGTTTTCGGTCCTCCAGAAAAGCACCTTATCGAGAAGAGTACACGGAAGAAACTCTTCTTTGACTCCTTGGGTAAGCCGAGACTAACGGTGTCTTCAAAAGGTCGGCGTCGGCGTCCGAGTTCGAAGGAGCTCAGGCAGGTCCTGAAATGTGACGACGAGGCTTTCCTCGATTTCATTTCCCGCTGCCTTCGTTGGGACCCAGCTCGGCGTCTTGGCCCGCACGATGCCCTTAGGCATGAGTTTATCACAGGGCTTAAAATGCCCTCGCGACCCAGGACATATACTGCGACCTTGAGTTCCCCGGCCAAGCGGGGAAATAATCTATCGACGCCGTCCTCTGGTCGCCCTCTTCCAGAGCCGCCTGGGACGAGTCTCAAGAATACCACCTTTCTCCGCAGCCGAGATGTCTCAGGGAGTTCTCCAATCAAGCCGATAGCTGGAAAGCGCCACTCAACTGTGAGTGGTGCCCAACCGTCCACGCCTTCCAAGCGAAGCACAATAACTACTACCACTACACCTGGGTCAGCATTGCCTCGGGTTGCTGGTAGGAGCATCAGTGGAAAGCCAGACCTCGCAACAGCGGCGGCTGCGACAAGCCTGGTGAGTGTGATGTCGACTAAAGTCAATGGTTTAGGTTGCTAACAAGCATTAGAGGACTAAATAGAGCTGGCTGCCAATCTCTTCTCGGGATTTTCCGCGTTCTTCTTTTGTTTTTTCCTTTGTTCCTTTCTTCCAATTGCATATTTGTAATAATAATTGTTTGACTATCAAGTTGCATAAAGTGGTCGGGAATGTTTGCGGTTTTTGTCCCCCTTTCATGATTCAAACTGAGCCGATAGAGGTGGACGAGGAAAGAGTTCATCTTATACCCTTGAGCATTTGCATGCTTTTACGCGATGCCTTTGTTTTGTCTCCTTCTGTGAGCATACTTTTTGCCATTCTGTTACGACCTCAGAAGCCAGCTTACTGCTCCACATTGCATATCTCACCCATTGTCGCTTGCTGACTATACTTCTGTTTTGGTGTTTATCCTACCTTTCCCCCCCCCCCCTTTTTTTTTTCCCCTATTCCCTTTCCTATCTGCCCGATGTTGCACCCATATCGATGGACTCGATGGTATTTCCATTCATACAGTACATTGTATATTTACCTTTTTTGTTTTTCTTTTCGTTTCGTCCCTTCACTTTTCAGCTTTACCCATGGTCTTGGATGGGGGGGAGTGTCAGGAGTCATGGGTTATGTTAGAATCAGAGCATCGATGCATATACTGACGAAGACAAGTATAGTTAATTATTATAAGTATTTTATAGATTCTGGACAGTGTACATATAATGCAATGGTGATGGAATGGACAGACGCATTCCACGATAAAACGGCGATAAAAAGACATACAAACAGAGATCAGATAAGATTTAATTTGCGATAAGCAATTGGATAGTTGGCCTCAACCGCACCGCCTCCATTGTTCTTCTCCGACCACTCACTTCCTTCCCACACCCAGAAACGCGGCCCAATTGGCGTCCATTCATTTACCGCTCTCTTCATTTCTCATTCATGCCTTAATCTACTACCTTTATCGACCCCTTGCGACACAGATTCGTCATGAATGGCTTCGCAGCGCACGGCCTCGACGAGGATGCGTTCGGGGAGAAGTCCGGGCTGCAGAGCAGCCTGAAGACATTCGATGCATTTCGTACGTCTCTTTGTCTTATGAACCGAATGAAAGAAATCTAACAACCGCAATCTAGCCAAAACCAAACCCTCCTACACAGACCCCTCTCGCCGAGGCGGCCAGATGACCGTCCTGATCCTCCTTATCTGCACCGTCTTCTCCTTCTCCGAATTCAAAACCTGGTTCAAAGGCTCGGAAAACCACCAGTTCAGCGTTGAAAAGGGCGTCTCCCATGACCTCCAGCTGAATCTCGACGTCGTCGTCCAGATGCCCTGTGACACACTGCACCTCAACATCCAAGATGCCTCCGGCGACCGCATCCTCGCCGGCGAACTACTAAAGAAGGATTCCACCAGCTGGAGACTCTGGATGGACAAGCGCAATCACGAGCATGAATATCAGACGCTGAGTCAGGAGGATGCGAGTCGGTTGGAGGCTCAGGAGGAAGATGTCCACGTGAGACACGTACTGGGTGAGGTGCGGAGGAATCCGAGGAAGAAGTTCCCCAAGAGCCCCAGGCTAAGGAGGGGGGATACGGTTGATTCGTGTCGAATTTACGGGAGCTTGGAGGGCAACAAGGTGCAGGGGGATTTTCATATCACGGCCAGGGGCCATGGATATCAGGATGGCGGGGGCCATTTGGATCATTCCAGTATGTTTCTCTCTCTTTCCCCCCCTTTTTTCTCATTTTCGTTTTCGTTTTTGTTTTCCTTTCTTTTTTTTTTTTTT
>ML739309.1:4037-26856 GCA_009193565.1 Aspergillus coremiiformis
TTTTTTTAATATTTTATTTTTATATTCTAATACTTTTTTTTTATATTATATCTTTTGGATATTCTAGTATACAAAGAAAATATTTTTTATATATTTCTTAATATTATATTTAGATACTAGTTATCTTTTATATTATATTTCTAATATTCTTATTTATAATAAGAATATTATCTTTTTAAAATAAAGAACTATAATGTTATTTAGCTATGATAGTAAGATATAATAGTAAGAATAGATTATTTATTAGCTATAGCTATCTTATACTTAGAAACAATACAACTCTCTACTTCAAGCATAAAGACGCTACTACCATCACAAATAGTAAGAATAATAAAAAATAAAAATAAAATATATTACTAAAAACAAAGATTAAAAGTAAAAAAAAAAGAATATATAAGAAAACAATATATGTAATAGATATTAATAATAATAATATATAATATAAACAAGCTCTATAAATAATATTTATTATAAATCTTTATAAATTATAATATTCTATAAAGTTCTATAAACAATAGTTACTATAAAAACCTATAAAAACAGTATTTTATAGAATACTATAAATAACTATATATAATGAAATCTTTTTTAAAATAGACTATATTAAAGACTATTTAAAATAGCTTTAAAATATGAATGATAATTTTATAAATTCTAAGAAAAGAAAATATTAAATTCTAGAATATTTAAAAACTAAGTAAAAAAAAATATAATTCTAACTATATTACTAAGACTAATTTTAACTAGCTATAAACTATAGATAAGAATTCTTAATAAAATTTTATAAATATTAGATTATATCTATAATAATAATCTATTATTATAGAAATTATCTGATATTATTAAATAATTAGATACTATAATTATATATATAAAACTATACTAGTAATAATAGCTAAAAATAATAAATACTTTCTAATCTACACTCGTGATAGTTATTAGATAAAATCTTATTAATATAATTTTTATTCTAATAATTTAGTTATCTACTTACTAAGCTAAAAGATTTAATAAAATAACTTAATAATATCAAGTTATTTATATAAATAATATATATACTAGTAATTCTATACTAAGTATACTTATATTTTATATATCTAGTATACTCAGGATTATATTCTTTTTTACTTAGAACAAGCTTGACCCTAAGTTTAGGTAAGTTTATAATAAAAATAAAATAAATTATTTAATATATATAAAAATCCCTAAAAACTCTTAGTTAATAATCTTATATAATAGTATACTAACTAAGCTTTGTATAGTATAATTAGAAATATTAAAATTTTATATATTTTTAGGATTAAATCTTTGTTATATAATCATAATCTATTATATAATCTATATATATATATTATTCAATTCTTAAAGAATAGTCTCTCTAAGAATTAAATTTATATAATAGATACCTGAGTTCTGACTAATTATTAAGTTAGATATAATTTCTATTCTAATAACTTAGTTATTTATTTACTAAGCTAAAAGATTTAATAAAATAACTTAATAATATTAAGTTATTTATATAGATAGTATATATACCAGTGATCCCATACTAAGTATGCTTGTATCTCACATACCTGGTACACTCAGGATCACATACTCTCTTTTTATTTATAACAAAGCTTAAAAAACTTAACAAAATAATATAAAAGAAAAAAGAAAAGATTGTTAATAACTTTAGAAATAAATAAAAAAAGAAATTAAATAGACTAAAGCTATAGTTATAAAAGATAAATAAGAAATTACTAAATACTAAATAATAATATATTAACTTTCTTGAAAAGTACCTGACAGAATATAAAATAATAAGATATGAAATTACCGAACATTTCTTATTTATAATATATTTTACTATATTTATAATATATTTTTACTATAAGAATATAGCTTTTCTTAAGTAACAGAATTATAATATTTATTGGGTCATGTTAAAAGGACCTCTTAAAAAGCTATTTGGACTGTTTACTAAACCTAATATAATTAGTAAAGCCATTTGGACCTCCCTACCCAGTGCTAGGCCTAAATAGAAAGTAGTAAGAAATTAAAATAATAGAATTAATAGTTCTATACATATATTGATTTACATACAAAAAAATAAATTAGTAAAAATAAAAAAACACTCTATTTAATACTTTATTTAAATAATTAAAACAATTGATTTTAATATTAAAAAAAGTATTATACTAGTTTAAAGTAATAATATTAAAACTAGAGACTTTAGGAATCTTAAAGATCTAATTATTATATTATTAAATTAAAAAAATCTAGAATATATAGAGCTAGAATTAATACTTTATTATTCTTATCTAAGATCTCTGATTAATTAAAATTAATAATAAAATAGCTATCTAGCTAGTCAGAAAGATCATTTATTTTTAAAGATATAGATATACAATACTTTAAGTATTTTTAGTATAGAAATCAGAATAGATACAAAAATAATTACTTTCTACTATATTTTTAATAATTTTGATAAGGTTTCACTAGTATAATTTCTTAGATATCCACCAAATTCTGCCTTCCTGTTTAGGCCTAGCACCGGGAGCTAACCGTATCTGGTTGGTAGGCGGTCCAAATGGCTTTACGGGAGGTCCTTTTAACACGACCCTATTTATTTATCTAATTCTAATTCTACCTAAGTGGTGAAGAGACTGCCTAAGTGATAAAGAAACTGTTTATTGGCTGCTTGTCACATATACCTAGAAAATCAACTCTTTCATCATACAGCTCAGTGTGCCAGTAGGCCCAATAATATCTGTATATTAATTATTAAGTATTACATGACTCCAGCTGTCAGGCCGCATACCATATGATGGAAACTTTTGGTGCACCACAATAGCTATGTAGCTCCTTGTAAAGAGGGTCTGAGCTTGAGATAAGGCCACAGCCCAACTTGAGTTTTTTTTCATGAGCTTAACCACTTCTATATCCTTTTGTAGAGAGTGGAAAAAAGGCCCTTGGCTTTCGTGAACTCTTGCACTACAGAAAATGCAGACTTCCCTATGCTCAGATGGCTCGTTTCGCCCTTTAGATATTAGGCTTAGTCCAGGCCGGTGGTTTATGCAGTTCCCCACAGACAGAAGAGCAATTGCATATAACCTGGTGTATCTTCAGAGAATAAGGCTTCTCTGTTTTGTCCCGAGTTTGATGGCAACCGCTCGCCGCCTCCCGGAATAAGGCATACTATTCACCTGCGTTAAAGTCCAACTGTCGGGCGGTGTACTTGAATGTATAATCATCAATTTCTCCGCCCTTTCTCGTCAAGCCGTTCCCCATTTTCTGGGTCCCATCCGACTTCCTGGGGAGATTCTCCTTCTCCGTGGGTTTGGGTTCAGTAAACCACCACTTGTGCTGTAAGACTTGACGTGCCGTACTCCGTTTTCTTGGATCCAACATACACATCGACATGAGCAAATCTGCGCCGACAGGACCAGCGGTCGGGAACTGTCTTAAAAAAAATTCTCTACCCTGTATTGGAACAGTATGATTTTTATCTGCCGGAATATAATTGGGTAGCCTAGTGACGCCGGGCCAGTTGTCTTCAGTGGGCGTACCAAACGCTTCACAAACCTTGGAAATCTGATCAAGATCAGAGTTCCCTGCAACGAAGGGTACTCGTAAAAGGAGCTCCGCAAAAACCATTCCAATGGACCAAATGTCCACAGCTCCCGAGTATTGTCGTGCTCCATAAAGTAGTTCGGGTGGCCGATACCAGCGGGTGATAACTTGGTGTGTCATGTTAAGATAGGGGTCAGCAAATGATCTGGCTAGACCAAAATCTGCTAGCTTCACCTCCCCATCAAAAGCAATAAGGAGATTGTTTGGTTTTATATCTCGATGGAGAATAAAATTCTCGTGGCAGAACCAGACACCTCTAGCAAGCATCCCAATCCAGGCTTTTACATCAGCTGCACCATAGTGAACATTCCCATCTTTAATCAGCATCTCAAGATCACCATGCGGCAAATACTCTAAAACCAGATTGAGATTTTGGTCCTTGGAGGAGAAAACATCATGGAGTGCTATGATGTTTGGATGCGACAATTCTTGCAGGTATTTGACTTCTCGGATTGCGTCCATGGAAAGCCCATCTTTATATTCGGCATTCACTTTGATCTTCTTGATTGCCACTAATGACGAAGGATCGACTCGAAGATGACCAAGATATACGACAGCATAGGTACCTTCTCCTAGCTTCTTGTCTGCGGACTCATGCATTAGTATCTAACCCTATACGAAGAATGGTGGCATATCCCACCTTTGATGTACTTATGCCGGACATCGTCATTTAATTGTTCAGCTAGTTCACGGCCTGTGCTGTGTGTGATAAGCGGTGAATGTGCATTATCTTGGAGGTTGACTGCACATGTCAATTTAACTGCAGTGTCGGACGCTGATGGTGACAAAGAAGACAAAGGAGAGACTGCCATTTTTTGATAGTTGATGAAATTTCTAGCCTGTGATTTCAAGTATGCTTTGAGAACCGGTAGGACACATGCAATGGCGCAAGTCACTGTAGGATGAAGCACTGTCCACTACTGGTGGCATTTCTTGTCGGTGTAAATCGAAGAACCGAGTAGCCTTATCTTGCATAGAAGAATTAGTATTCCAGTATACGGAGTACTCTGTACTTCATTTATTTGTCACCACCTCATAGTAACGTTTTCCCGGGCAAGTTTCGGAGTTTTGTTGATCCTGAAATCGGCCGTCACCGAAATTTCCGAGGCTCTCGAACTACATACATACCAACAATAGCATCGAGTACAAACGGGATAAGCCAGCTTTGTCTTTTCCAATTTAGCAAAACCACCTGACTTCTCTTGTCTTTCTTTCTTTCGCGTTTTGCCTTGTCCCGTTCTGTGAGAGTGACCTTGGTTATACCGACCGTCGAAGGACAACAAAGCGATCGACTATGGCGATGCGCAGCTCGTCCATCTTGTCTTTACGACTTACCAGACCTCTGACCATCAGCAAATATTGTGTGCAATTCTTCCATAAACGGGCAGCTACACCTTCTGTGCCTCCGCCAACACCATTCGTCCCCGATGTTCGAACGTTTCTTACGTTGATTGGCCGCGGCATGTCTGAATACGAAAGTAAGCTGCCTTCGTGGGAAGAACTGTTCACCGTCAGCTCTTCTGAGCTCCGGGATCTGGGCATTCAACCAGCACGCCAACGGCGTTACCTGCTTCGGAAGAGGGAACAATTCAGGAAAGGAGATTTTGGCCCGGGCGGTGATCTGGAACATGTTGTCGACGGCGTATCCCAGTTGCGAGTTGTTGAAGTCCCAGTGGTTCCGAAAGATTCAGCAAAGGGCGATCAAACCTCCAGCTCCTTTAACTCCTCGGCGACTCTGTCTCCAAAGATGAAGAAAGTGATTGTCAACCTGCCGCCTGATGCGACCGAGTATACGCATGATCCCTCGAAATCGCTGAGAAAGTTCGCCCGCATGAAAATCCACCGTGGCTCTCTGATTTCGGGTCCGTACCTAAAACCAATTAAAGGCACAGGTAATACTGCAGCTCTAATAAAAGTGCGAGATGGTATGTGGGGTGACAAACTGGGATACAAGGTAGATGGTGGTGAGAGGAGACGAGCTGAGGTTAGGGCTAAGCAGAGGAGAGAGGAAAAGAACAGCATGGACCAGAATGGTGGCAGATAATTGCCTCACCTATGTAATAATAGTTCTATGTGTATTTTTTTCCGAGGTTGATCAGCCATATCATTTACTGCTTAGGGTCTACCAAGATATAGCATAGCAGGAAAGTGCACCCGTTTCCTACTAATGGATCTAGATATATTAAAGTGCATACTTATATCTCCCCACAGTCGGGTTTTCTAGTTCATAACGTAAGATTAAAATGATACAATAAAAAAAAGTAAGAGGTCGTAGTTCGAGCGTGAACTCCATTTAGCCCCTGTTCTTAGTTCCTTCTAAGCATCTTTAAAAATGATTATCGTCTCCGCGACATGAAGTTGGGGAAATGCGATGACGGACATCGCACATTGAAGTAGAAATGAACATTATGCCTTGGCAACAACCTCGCGCTTCTCGAATTGTATGACCGATTTGCCCAAAGGTTTGGAAAATAGTGACTGGGGCTTCATTAGTTACAAACCTATAGGTTGCATAGATAATATAACTTACTGAGTAGTCTGTATCTGGAATGCTTTCAACACCTGGGAGGTTGCGAAACTTAAACAATCTCACCAAGGCGGCAGTTACTGCACCAAGCTGGACATAAGCGAACTGTTCACCAATGCATCTATGCCGTCCGGCACCGAATGGAAGATACGGGCTGTTAGTGCCTTTGGTGACTAAGCCGTAGCCATAGTCAACCTTCTCTTCATCTTCGGAGCTGGGAGCGATGGTTCCATCCCAGCGGTGAGGCCTCCATTCAAGTGGGTCGGGGAAATATTCCTCTGATCTTGCAGTGACACCGGGTGAAGAGAGAACGTTGTGTGAGGTTGGGATCACGTAAGGAGTGCCATCTACTGGCATTGGATTCTTGACTGCCCGGATGATGGAATGGATTGGCGCATGTATGCGAAGGGTTTCTTTGATAACTTTCGCGTGGAGATCTAATTTCTGCAGGCTCTCATAGGTAATAGGAGACCCGGGGCGTCCAAGGATGCGGAGCTGTTCCTGATAGAGCTCCTCCGTTATTTCAGGGGATGCTGCGAGATGCAGAACAATCCAAGCCGCAGTAGATGAAGAAGAGTGCTGGCCAGCCATAAGTAGAGCAATCATCATGTGCGCGATTTCTTCGTCGGGGACTGGTGTCCCATCCTTGTACGCGCAGGACATGAGGTTCCAGACCATGTCTTCTGAGTCCTTTTTGTTGCCAGCCGTGCGGCGTTCCTTTATGATTTCCATGTATGTTTCAGTCATCTTTTTCTGAGCAGCATCGCGCTTGCGATTATGGGGAAGAGGGGCCCATGGTAACATGAAATTGATGGGAGCAAACCCCTTGTCGAGATCATGATACAGTTCAGCAAAGGTGGAATCGAATTTGCTCCGGACCTCCTTCCCTTGAAGTGAGCGCGACGCCGTGTAGATGGTTATCTCAGCAATTGTTTTGCAGACATCGAAGACCCCCTTAGACCCTTGAAATGCCGACGAGTTTTGTACGAAATCTTCCACTTCATTTGTAATCAAGCGAACGTATGAGCGAAGTGCTTCCGATGTAAGCCCAAATTTAACAAACTAGTTTTATCAGCTAACTGGGGTGAGAAATATTATGGTTGTGATCCTCGCCTACCTTCTTCTGCTCCATAAGCTTAGCATTGGGGCAGTCATACACCACATGACGTCCAAACACAGGAGTCGTAAGCGGCGAATAAACCTCTTCGGCGCAAACGTCTCGGAGTTTGCCATTCAAAATGAAGTCATTGCCCTTTGTGCCCAGGTAAACGGTTGTCTTCTTCCCGAGGAGGATGAAAGTGAAGATATCGCCGTACTGTGACGATAATCGTAACGTCAGCAAGAACCAAGACACCCAACAAGGTTCAGCGTACCTTTGCCCGGCAATTGAAGAAGAATTTGTATGGATCCATGCCATAGCTAATGGTGCTACCAATAAAAGGAAGCCAGTGGAATACGACAGGGGGCTCTTTGGGATTTTTCAAGAGAATTTGTCCCAAGATGTTGAGAATCACGGAGACTAGAAGCAAAAATAGCGATCCCACGCCAGCAAGCACCCACAATGATGAATGTGGGCAGCACTCACGGACACCGTTGAGAATGATAGCGAGGAGGCCCATGATTGCGGAACAGCAGAAGTTTTCAGGCAACTTAATAAATGGGGACGCAATGTCATGAAAATGTACGGAGTATCCGTACGGAGTGGAGTGTCTCAAATAGCGGCACACCTCCTAAGTCCCCTGGGAAGGAATTGACTTCAGGGAAGGCACCTGTGACACTTCTCTCTAAATTCCAACGGCAACAGTCAAAAGAGAGGCAGAGAGAGGTATAACCACCTAAACATTTGAGTGGGTGGGAAAAAAGAAAGGTATGTATGTACAAGATACCTCACTTTTGAGGAGTGATTCACTTTAGGTGGCCTCGATCCGCCTGCCGATTTTCGTACACTAACATTGAGTACACTAGTAGGTAGCGACCGCCCCATTTATGTAGGTACGGAGTACTCCGTACTCCATACTATGCATGTGGAACGGTTCCACACGCTGAGTGCCCCTGGCAGCAAGCAACAAAGCCGGATTTCACATCTCGCCTCTTCAATCCAAGGTGTTGGGGATCATTCAATTACCTGTGCTTATCTACCTATCTATTAACTTATATTGACTGTTACGAATCCTCGATCAGCGTTCAGTACTCCGTATCTCTAGAGAAGCATAGTACTCCGTACCTAGATAGTAGGTAACCCAAAAGTGCTCCCGTCTATAAGTTCTACTACATATTTGTTAACTACTAAGTGATAGTATGTATATTCATAGAGATGTAATTGGGAGAACCATCATACTTTCCAACACATCATGAGAATCATGATTACCGTCATGGTCCATCCCAAGCATCTGTTGAATCCCGAAGAAAAACAACCAATTGACGAGGACTCAGATACAGAACCAACCTACTAGATCTCTAATGGAACGTAGTAAGAATGAATTAGTAATGTTATTATTGGTCTAAAATGGTATTCATTTTCCCACTTGTGCGATGATCGCAGTTAGGTTGTTTTTCTGCCTGGAATTTCTACAGCAGAATCCATTGGCCTCCGATAACAGTAACCTGATGCTATAGAAAGCCTCCAAAGTAGCAGGCAATCATTCATTTGAATTGTCAAACAAGACTGGATCCCCGCGTTCTCCAAGATTAACAAATTCTTTAGGGGCACTGTTTTCATTGGGTGACACTTCACGCGTAGGAATGACTTTTGCAGGTCGATTGTATACATGTTTCCCGGCATTGTTCTTGTGGAAAACCTTAACTGGAGCACCACCTCCATCCATGTGCTCACTGAAATGAATGTTATTGACGCTGCTAAGGAGTGTCCGTTCCCGTGCTATTTTTCGTTTCGAGAAGTCCAGTTTTCCCAAGGCTCCGGTCAACCCGTCTGTGCTGTCGGAGACACTAGAGGATTTCCCGGTGAGCCACGGGTGTTCTAGGCATTCGTCTACTGTAATTCTTTTGTCGACGTCAACCGTGAGCATTCTGTCTATGAGATCCAGAGCCGGATCGCCCACGGAATCCCAGTACGGCGATGGGTAATCAAAGCGACCCAGTTTGATCTGCTGCGCTAAAGTGTACGAGTTCTCCGGAGTATAAAGCTCGTCAGAGAACGGTGGAAATCCACAAAGGCATATGTAGAGAACAACACCAAGGGACCAGATATCCACAGCTTTCGTGTATCTGCGGCGGCGGGAGTCTTGTAATATCTCTGGCGCCACATCTGCAGAATAAGTATTAACATGACCGAGACAGTCTTACTGGAGCAACTTACAGCTTGGCGTTCCACATCTAGATGCAGGGCACGTTAGCTAGGATCTCTGGACGAAAAAGAAGCTAATAGAAGAAAGGAAAAGATAATGGGGAAGGCCGAAGAGTTGAAGCATACAATGTTGTTGTGAATGAATCTTCCCCAATGATCTTTGCTAGGCCGAAATCGCCAAGCTTCACAGTCAGCCTTTTGTCTGAAACAAGGATATTTTCAGGTTTTATGTCTCGATGGACGATGCCACGATCATGCTGTTGCCCAAGTCAGCTGTTGTTACATAACAATGGAAAAATTCATCACTAGATACCAGGTACTTTAACCCTTCGAAAAGTTGAACGAATATATGACGTGTTTCAGACTCCGAAAACTTTTGGTTACTAACGATCAGGTTGAATAGTTCCCCTTCTGGTGCAAGTTCCAGAACAAGGTACATGCCATCGCTTTCGTCGAAGGTGTCTTTAAGACAAACTAAATTTGAGTGGCTAACACCCATTAACAAACCTATTTCTTGCTGTAAAGCATCCGCTTGGGACTTCTGGGAATCCCCGGAGCGTTTCTCAAAGACCTTAACGGCGTATTGCGTTCCCGTAGACCGATCTGCATAGAGATAGACAGTTGCAAAATGGCCTTTCCCAAGTTGTTGAAGGAGTCTGTATTGCTGGCGGAACCCGCTAGTATCTCTTGTGCGAGGGTATCTGAAAACAAAACGCGCTTCGTCCAAGATAGTGACTTCATCGCCATCTTCAAGCTCGCGATGCTTGTTCCGCCCAACTATTGCATCATTAATAAAAGTCCCATTGCTGGACAGATCCTCCAGGATTGCAACAGATCCACCCCTTCTATTTTCTGGAAAGATTAAGAAGTGTCGGTTGGACACGGTGGCGACGTTAATGACCAAGTCTGAATAGAGTGATGTTAGAGTCACGCAAAGTGTAAATCTGTCTCACGTTGTTAGGTACTTACCACATTCTGGATGGCGGCCAATTAAATAACCGCCGCGGGGATGGCTTTTTGGTTGTTTATTTCCCGAGAATTCGTCTTGTCGTTGAGTCACCTTTCCTGGTTTGCCCTTGGCCTTCGCATCCGTATGACCTTCACAACCATCTCGTTTTCTCAAAACTAGTGGCTTCCGAACCTTTTCATCAAGCGGAATGAGGTAGCCCCAAACCCCCTCAGCAGTCTCATCCTCAACTTCATCGGCAAATGCTCTGGGTGGATATACAAATTGCGACAGAGCCTGCGTATCCCCAGGAGGAGATGAACACGTTTGAAGGGAATCTAAATTGAGAGGCGTTTGGTGGCGTGTGTGGCTAGCATGACTTGGTGAAGCCGTAACTTCTTTACTGACGTCCGTCGCGGTTGAATTTTGTTGAGTCAGAGGTGTAGGTAAGTACAACTGCTTCACCGGGGTAGTTTGAGATTGGCCTTGGGCTGTGGTTCTCTGAGAGCGTCGCGGCTTTTTTAAATCATGTGAGTTATGGTCCGTGCTACCCTGTATGACAATTCCATTTTCAGTGAGCTGGAATGGAGTAGTTGAAGAGACACCCACCCTGTTGCGTTTAAGTGAACTCTTTTCATTTTGCGGCGCCATCCTTTTTAGTGTTTTGTGCCCGTCTTAGATTGGCAAATACTGAATTCCTCATATAGTAGCTAATGATGATGGTCGATTTAGCCGTTGGGTATCCGTACGGAGTACTCCGTAGAGGTAAGGAGGAGGCCCGTGTGCAAAATGGCTTATTTCCCTTATTGGTAAAATAGTAACGCAACTTTTAACTTATCTGTAATTGAGCTTTAATAGGTAGTAAAGGGGGAGGTGAGAGAGAAAAAGTGGAGGGGTCAAAGGATTTGAGGACAATAAAAAGGAGGTAGGAGAAGGAGAAGAAAGGTACAGGCGACTTGGTGTGTTGCGAGGTCAACTTACGGGCAGAGCTGGCAGGTGCGTGCTGTTTACGAGGAGGCTCGGTAACGCGTATCTTCTAAGTCATTTTGACGCCAAGGAGGCGGCACTTCTCTATACCGTCTGTCGACTAGCTCAGACCCTAATAACCGT
Source organism: Aspergillus coremiiformis (assembly GCA_009193565.1). NCBI lineage: Eukaryota > Fungi > Ascomycota > Eurotiomycetes > Eurotiales > Aspergillaceae > Aspergillus > Aspergillus coremiiformis. The sequence goes on from ML739309.1 coordinate 15,540, forward strand.
ACAATAGCTGTGAAAGATTGGACTGATTTAAGGACCTCATGAGGTTGACCTTGACCTACCAGGTAGGAAGGTATATGTTGAGTGATGGTCACAATTCAATAATTAGCGGTCTCCCGCGTGGATGCGGGGAGAGAACACGTACTGTGTACTGTACGTACTAGGTACGTAGTAGCTAGACTAGCTCTAAGTTGAACACTTGACCACTGTCTGAATCATCTGCCGTTCAGGGGTGTTTTTGCTTTCGCCTCTTTCAAAGCTGAGAGGAACAAAAAGTCACCTTAAACCTGCACTATAATATATCTAGAGTTATCATTAGAATGGATGAGTGAGCGGTGTAATCTCAGATCTTGGAAATTCAATTGTGCTGATTAGGATACAGGTTCTCCGCAAATATACGACCCTCCGCACTGGAGAAGCTTGCAGCGCTAGCAGTCAAAGCACCAGAGACTGACGAGACGTCAGACATTGCCCGCCTCTCTCGACAATCTCCGCATTGGATTTCTCATCCTATCGATTTGAATGGCATCTTACGAAGTCAGGCGCCGACATCACGGGTACCCATGGTCCGTCATCAATACCTGCGCTTTGTTCATGATCAGGAATACGGGGATTAACTTTTGTAGGGTATCCGGGAATTAGATGTACTGATTGCATTATGCAAGGCTTCTTCTTCTGTGGACAAACCCGAGCATGCCTCTAGATTGGTTTCACAGCTATCGCGGTACCTTCCTGAGGCCCACAGTCAGCTTTTCCGTCCTTCGCCCTTCTTGCATCGCGTAAGACCTTCTCCTTGGGAGGCATTTTCATCCAACATCACCTTGGCTCTTCTTTCATTGGGATCTGAATCTCGCTACCCGTTACTGCGAAAGACAGTCATCCACGCTGTCGATAAGTACCTGGAGAATTGCGCCAAAGCTGTTCAAGCTACAGCGCCTTTCACACATCATGACCCTGGAACAGATCATCAAGGCGTCGTGTATGAGGGCATCAGTGTACTATCAATCGCTATTTCTATAGTTGGATTTCTGGGGGCTTCAACTAGGTTTGCTTCTTTCTGGACAGCCACCGAGAAATTAAGGATAATTGAAAGGATGCAGTCAATTCTGTCTGAGGACTTTATAGTTGCCATTGAGACAGCATCCTCTACCGTACGTAATGCCAACATGTCAGAGAACATACTCCGAGATTGGAGGAGATACACTCGACGCTATGCGGGTGATGGACGTCCTTTGGGGGCCATGTTGCTGCAGGAAGCCTTCATGCGTTTCATCAAAGCATGTACAACATCGCTCATCGGAGCACATAATCTGTCAGAGGATGAACTGCTCGATGACTATATGAGCGATGTTGGCATCGCTAGGAGCCACGATGCAGATGAAATATCTCTTATCAAACGTGCGGCTGAGATTATCGATGATCAGATCAAGCTTTTAGAAGACGGATCTGATTACCTACAGCTTGGTTCACCTTGGCAGCAACAGCTTACTTTCTCAGTGAAAGCGTTCGCCTTTATTGGGTATCTACATTGTGTTTTGAGCGGAAAAGCAAATAGCGAAGACTTTCTTTCTTGGTTAGAGAATACCTTGATGGATACAAACCAAATGTCATGCCTCAAGCTAGCAACGGTAAGTTTGAAAAGTATAGCTATACTCGCAAGAATTTCGGTAAACTGCGCTTCTGCCGGAAGTCGCTCTCTCTTGCGGTTTATTGTCGAAGGTGGCATTCCAGCTGGAGCCACAGCCTGTGTTGCCGCGCAATGCCTTGCTCAAGTTCTTGGCGTCTTGTCCCAAGATGCTGTTATCACAACTTTGTACTCTTTGGGAAATGTCTTGAGCCCCGGCTCGGGCACTGAGAAAGCATATCATGGGCAGTTGATGGGAGATGGTCCTGGACATGGCAATGCGTTCGCCAGTTTCTCACAAACGAACCAAGCCAGCGAGACCTCCTTTTCTGTCCTGGGCGAAGAAGACTGTGTACATTACAGAAGTGTTATCCACGCCATCGTGACCATTGCCACCCACTCTAACGACGAAAAAATAAGTGCTTTGGCACAATCCATGCTGCTGCAGAAGATTGGAAAAGTAAGTGCAGCTGTTGATGCCTATATTATCCAGGAGGCTGCGGCGCTGTCTCTGAGCACTGGTCAAGGTGAATTTCAGCTTCTCCTCAAATTCTACGACCGCGCTTATTGGGATGGAATCACCAAGGGACATGGCAACGTTGCTAATGCAGTTGAGAGCGCAATGGCGTATCTCTCTATGACGCTGCAAGGAAACACACCACTTTACAGAACATATTTGATTCATTTGCTGGAAAGTATCGTGAACAAGGGGGATGCAACGGATTTTGAAAATGAGCGACAAAAAGACATCACCTTAGCTCCAGACGATCTCAGTCCCCTTTTGAAACCATTAGCGTTACTCGTTTCCCATAGAGGGGCCACGGGGGAACACGTGGGTATTGCGGATTATGATCAAGATATATCTACTCTTTTTCGCGATGCCTGGTTCAACATTGCCGTTCATGGGATATCGCTCACCTCAGCTGCTGCTCGAACCCATATAAAGGAGCTGCGTTTACTGGCGAAGCATTCACCACCTCTTGTTTTTGAGGATCGTATGGAAATGCTTGAAAGTGACGTGGAGCTCAATACAATTCTCAGACGCGGCATAGGGCCACAACGTCTCGTGGAGCAGAAGAGAATCTTGCTTGCGGAACTTCCCAGTCGGGAATCCGAGATCAAGCGCTTGAACTATCCGAAAGCGGTTTTCCTTAATGCAGCGTTGTTAATTGAGAGTCTCCGCGCATCATCAGGGGACTGTACTAAAGTCCTAAGTTACTTCCGGGACCCAGCCGTAGCTACTATCGAAATGGCCAGCTGTATGACTACAGTTGCAGAGAAAGTGGTGAACACTTATGTCTCGCTGACGCTATCTGGCAGACATGAAGTTTTTTCGGTCCCGTTCTTGTCGAAGGAACTGGCCGGTTTCTTTGTAGCCTGCTGCCATAGAGTTGAAAGGGTGCAGAGTGTTGCTGTTCTTTGCGCCAACAAGATCATAAAAGAATGTCCATCGGCTCTATGCGAAAAGGACTCCCTCTTTGCTCTTCTCGAACTATTGACGGTCATGTGGCAATCTTGCCTTGAAGAAGAACTCGATGAATTCGAGTGGAAGCCTTCGTTCATTTCGCCTACAGGAATTGTAAAGGTTGACCTACCTGACAACTATCATTTTAGAAGAAAGACTTTAGATGTTTTTCTTGAACGAGCTCGGGCATGGGTCACCGCGGTGATGGACATCGCTCCCTTAGATATCAAAGGCCTTCTCCAGGTATGTCCCTATTCTGCTTTCCAAGGCATATATCTTACTGCAAGCTAGACCTATCTATCTGCGTCCGAAAACAGCAATGACTTCGGCAACATTTCTATGGGCCGGTCCTTTGCTCTTGATATGGGATCGCTCATCTCCAGAAGCGATCAGCGGCTGGGTAAGCTCAACAGTACAGCACCCAAATTCACCTCTAATGCGACCATTTTCATTTAGGATCAATTGAGCCATATGGAGCCAATAAGGTCGATGTTGCCTCTGACTTTATGGCCCAGTATACTACACGCCAAAGATACCGATATCCGGATGCACACGTGTCGGAGGCTTTAGGATGGAAAAATAGTCAGTTAAGATTTTCCATTCAAACCGTTCATTGAGCTAACCAATTAGGTACAGGCCATATGGTTGATGCTGCTGTAGTGTCCCAGCTGAAGTCAGATGGAGCTATTGAGGCTAGGCTGTCCTACCTCCATGAACAGTTGAAATTAGGGAGCGAATTTTCATTTGTCGAAGTCAGGGATGGACTACGAAGGGCTGCTGCTTTGTTGTGCAGCGGTGGCTATCATAAACCTTCTATTCTTCACTACCTAGTTGCGTTGCCCTTTGAGATCTTCTCAACGGAGTCGATAAACCTTGGAATCTCGTTATGGTTGGCGGCGATCCATGAGAACCCGGCTGTTGAGTCGAAGATCCTAGTCGAAGTAATTGAGGCTTGGGAGAAGACCATCCTGCGTAAGAAGGGCCTGTTCGACCCAGGTTTCGAGTGAGTACCCGTTATACTTGTACCTTGTACGTTTAACATTGACCGGTGTTAAATCAGTTATGTTGATCCACTGTACGCAAAAATTGAACTCCTACCGACCGATAAGGCACAAATGCTACAAAAGCAACAAAAAGCCCACAAGGTTCTTTCACCGCATTCACATGTTCTCCAGTTTTTTGAGAGCCACTTCAGCGCCATTCAGTTAGGGAACCTACAAGATCAACAGTTATTCTGTCGTCTCATTGATAAGACTACTGTGGGGCTCATGCAAACTAACGGACATCCCCTAGCTCGCGAGCTTCATTTTCGTATTATTCTATTTGGTCTTAAAGTACTGAAGCATTTCAGCTCTGCGGACCCGGCCGCTTCGTGGAAGCTGAAAGATCAACTCCTATCAGCTGCGCTAAGTTGGTTCAGACATCCACCCAGGTATGCTATCATTCGACTCCATGCTGCTGAAGCTCATAGTTACTAATATATGAATCTGCAGATGGTCTTTCGGGGGCAATCGATTGCAAATCAAGGCTGAAGATAAGGTTCTGAGTGAAGTCGTGTCTGCTTTAGTTACTGTTTCTAGCATTGCCTGCCACACGCTGGGGCCGTATGAGTCACTGCAAGCCAAGCAGGATCTGCTTCACGCACTTCTTGAGAATGAGCGGTCACGTCTCAAAGTTTGGCTATATCCCTTGGATCAAGACCGTAAAAGCTACATCTCCCAGGCTTCTGGAAGCCGGAATTTTACCGAAGTTCGTTTATTTTCATTTATATCATTCCTCCAAGCTCTCTCTAAGTTCATATGAGTCTAATACTTACTACAGGAAGTCGTACCTCTATTACGCCTTGCTTGGGCTGAGCATCCAGGGTTAGCCATTCAACTCGGTGCTCGTTTCCCATCAGTGAAGCTGAAAAACGACATTCGCTGGTTATTGCTCAACTTCCCGGATAAGGCTATTACTGAACCCTGTAGCCTTGAGACCATACTAAGTTCTACTCTCCCTTCCGATGTCTCATTCCAATGGAAGGTGCGCTTATTCGTCCGTATCTGACCTATCATTGGGTATTTTCTTCTGACATTAGCAGTTTTTACTTTACTGGGCTCCCGTAAATCCCACCGAAGCTCTAACCTATTTTTTACCTGCTTATGGGAATCACCCGTTTATTCTGCAGTATGCGATGAAGGCATTGGAAAGTCATCCCATCGACGTTCGTTTCTACTTTGTTCCGCAGTTGGTCCAGGCTCTACGACATGATGCACTCGGCTACGTAGAGCGTTATATTATGGAAACAGCCAAGCAATCTCAATTATTTGCACACCAAGTAATTTGGAATATGAAAGCCAATTCCTACAAGGATGAGGACTCTCAGATTGTAAGGAAAGCGGCCCTTATCTGAAACAGTTTACTAACATATTTAAGCCGGATCCGCTCAAACCGACCTTGGACAAATTTATGGACTCTTTGATTGCCAGCTTCACTCACGAGGAACGCGACTTCTACGAAAGGGAATTCTCTTTCTTCAATGACATCACCGGTATCTCAGGGAAGCTCCGGCCATACATCAAAAGAAGTAAGCCCGAGAAGAAAGAAAAGATTGAAGAAGAGCTTCGCAAAATCAAGGTGGAGGTTGGCGTTTACCTTCCTAGCAATCCTGATGGTGTTGTCGTGGGTATCGATCGCAAGTCAGGCAAACCCCTACAAAGCCACGCAAAAGCACCATACATGGCGACTTTTAGAATCCAAAAGACAAGGTCTCGGCTCGACACGAGAGGTCGTGCAAGTTCTTCAGGACAGCACGCCTTAACTCAGAACCAAGCGACGAACTCGGACTCGGAACAAGAGACTTACGAAGTTTGGCAGTCGGCAATTTTCAAAGTTGGTGATGACTGCCGCCAAGACATGCTGGCCCTACAGATGATTGCTGCTTTTCGGAGCATCTTTAGCAGTGTTGGGCTCGATGTTTGGGTATTCCCCTACCGTGTAACTTCGACGGCTCCAGGGTGTGGTGTTATTGACGTTCTTCCTAATTCAATTTCTCGTGACATGTTAGGACGTGAAGCAGTGAACGGGCTTTATGACTATTTCATTTCCAAGTACGGTGGAGAGGATTCGATTAAATTCCAGGAAGCACGTACCAATTTTGTCAAAAGCATGGCAGCCTATTCTGTCATATCCTATCTTCTTCAGTTCAAAGATAGACACAACGGGAACATTATGGTAGACGATAGCGGCCACATCATACACATCGACTTTGGATTTTGCTTCGATATTGCGCCTGGAGGTGTTCGCTTCGAGCGTGCACCTTTCAAATTGACTTCTGAGATGGTCGCTGTGATGAGCGGCACTCAACATGCACATACTCATGCCCCTGGGGGTGGATCTTATACTCCTACAACCACACAACCATATCGGTGGTTTGAATCTCTGGTTGTGAAGGCGTTCCTTGTATCACGTGCGTACAGTGTGAAATTGGCTCACATTGTCTCCTTGATGCTCGATAGTGGCCTGCCTTGTTTCAAGCCAGACACTTTGAAGAATTTCCGCGATCGATTTGTCTTGGAGAAGAGCGAAAGAGACGCGGCCGAGTATATGCGAGAGCTTGTTCGCAAATCCTACATGAGCGTCTCTACTAAGGGGTACGATCAATTCCAGCTATTGACAAATGGTATCCCTTACTAGACCTGGCAGGGTATCGAATCCTTGGTTAACATCCTGCACTACAATTAAATTCTTTGACAGCATGCTACCTTCTGTCCTTCATATCTCTCGTGGAGAGGTAGAGAGATTTGGGGGGGGGAGAAAGCAATGCATTAACTCCTTGTAAATATGCATATATCAAAACACTCCAGACCTTCTTCAATTATCATCATACTCCTTGTGCAATTTTCAACGGCTTACTTCACAGCAGTTATTACAATAAAAGAGGACTCACAATACAATTCGGGCACTTTTCATTTTGACACCACGACTGCTACTCAATCCTTGACTTCCTACAAGCAGCAGCGTATGGCATGATCATGATACTTTTTTTACCACTTTGTTCAGGGAGTCCTACCAGTTGCTCAGTGACAAAAAATAAGACGTAGAGATGTAAGCAATTCCCAACTTTTGCTGCAGTTCCTCGCGCACCAGATTTATATGGGTGAGAAGATAATTAGTAAATAAATACTAAGCTTTTACCTTTTGAAAAAAACAAAAAAAAAAAAAAGGCAATCAAGAGAATGGCACGTCATCTTTCTATGACATTTATTTCGTAGCCTGCAATAGTAAGCATACAAGTCAACCAACCTAATTGCTGACCAATTTCACCCTGTCTAGCCTCTGCTATAATCAAAGCAACCGGGAGTAAACGCCAGGAGACCCCTATATCTTTTGTACAATACGGGGCATACTATAGACAGCTAGACGAACAATTCCAAAGAGTGGTTCGATTAGTGCTCTACAATACTAGGGTTATTTATACGGTGTTTACCTCAGGCATCGATTGATTTCCCCTATCCCAGTCTAAATATTTTATAGAATAAATTTTTATATTTATTTAAAATTTTAGTACTTTATAACTAAATACTATAAATTAATTATAAAAATAAAAGAACAATAACGCGGACTGCAGAACTTCCTTGATGGCTTTATAGACTTCGCAGTTGGGTATGTGCGTATCGTCTACTTAGCATCATGGAAGGGGATGGAACGGGAGGGTGTTATAAGATCTATGTGCAATGTATAAATGATGGGATCCCGTAAAGTCGGTGGGAAGAAACCAACAAGGGAAATCTTGACAAGCGCGTGGAAGCATCTGTGCTGCTATCCATTGTCCGTCCAGGCTTATTCGACAATATAAATACGGGTGGGCGTAGGTTGACTATAAAACCTTTGGTTTTTACCCTGCATGGCATGCATTCGAGTGAAAGTCGGGGATACCATTACGCTTTCGTGTACAGAGTATGTATAACAACAATTAATTATAGCCGGTGCTGCTTCATTCTGTTGAGCGACAACCCTGTCCAATAAGCTGGAAAGAGATAGAATAACGAAAGCATAACCAGATGTAAAAGAGGTAAAAGAGAGAGGAAGAAACAGGGTAAAGAAAGGAAAGCAAAGGAAACAGAAGAAAGACATCGAAGTTACCACCGACTCTTCGGGGCCCTTTCCTTTTCTGATTGACACAAACTATTGCTGTTGTAGCAACTTGGTTAGGTCTCAGATTCCCAAGACCAAGGAACATACGGTCTGATCAGTAACATCCAAAAGAAAACAGATGAAAGATAAACGGAAGCTGAATGGGCAATGCGACAATATAACCGTCGATGAGTATGAAGTGACTGGTAGGAAATTTGGACTGGGATTTTGCCAGTCGTTTATGTCTTTCCCTCCTATTCTCTCTCTCTTTCTCTCTCTTTGTTCGAATTTTATAAACAGCGTGACAGGGGTCCGGAAATGACATCGGCTCTGATGTATCTTGCGTCTCCGAGATGAACCAGGTAGATACGTCGTGAAGAAAGGTGGCCAGCAAACTGAACAGTGGATCTAGATTTGGCTCGCGGTTGCAGAGTGAGAAGTACCACTTTGATTGACCAGATACATTGGCTTTTATTCCCTCTCTTCTTGTCTTTCTTCCTCTTGGCTTTATCTTTTATTTATTCCATCGGATGAGTGAAGGCGTGGAAGAGCAAAACAAGAATGGGGAGAGTGAAAGGAAAAGGGAGAATAGGACTCCCGTGATTAATCCATAAAGTCTCCACGAAGTATTTTCTCCTGGAAAAAGTCCGGTTTATTCTGCCGAGGTTGCTTGGGCATCTCTCGGGCCGGTTGTTCCATTGAAGCAATAGATGCTGCCCGCTGATGCTGTCCAGACTGACTCGTATTGGCGGTATGCTGGCCTTGTGGCACATTTGGGGAAATATTCCCAATCGACGGAGCACGCTCTGCGCGGGTCCGGAGAGCTTCGGACCAATTGAAGCCTTCGCCTAATGGTCGCCAAGAAGCGTTAGATCTATCGTTCTGAGCAAAGACTGTGTGTGTACTTGCAACAGTTGACCCAGTGGGGTGATTGACAGGAGTGCTGCTAGCTAGTGACCTAAGAGAGGGATATCTACCATTGCCTGTGCTTCCTCCACGAACATCCCGTAATGCTTGTGCGCCAAAGGAAACCCTCCGCGCGAATGGAGAACTCGGTGTGACGCTAGGGGGACCGTTTTCATTGTCCTCCATGACCGCATCCTCGAGGCTTGCGGGGTTGGATCCCATGGAGCTGGACACGCTACCATGCCGTAAATTTCTGCTTCCAAACGGGGAAGTCTGGGTGGGCGAGCCCGAAAGCCCTAAGGTGGTGATAGAAAGCCTTCGTCCATGGTGCGACTGTGCGTTGGCTACGGCACTGACCATTGGACCCGTTGGGACGCTTGACGTGGTCCCTTGATTACCAGACTTCGATAGATAATCAGTTAGGCCAAGGCCCGAAGCCAAGGAAGCCCGACGCTGTCGCGAGGACGGAGGGACAGAGATCGGGGAAGTCGAGCGATCGTCTGACATTATAACCAGATATGATAAAATGATCCAATGAATATATTCAGCAACAAGGGTTGATTAGACGGTCTCGAGTTTCTGAGTACCGAAAAAATGATCAACCGGCTGATGAAGACGGTGAATACTGAGGCGCGAAGTTGCGCCCCCTTCTCATAGATATGAACCAGTAGATAGACTGAGTTCAAAAAGGATTGGGATTCCCAATGTTTGACCACAAACTGAAGTTCTATGGGGATATGCTTCAGGGAATCATACACAGTATGATGGCAATCCCTGATAGACAACGGATCGGAGGTTCAGGGTAATGTGTGGGCCAGTCTGTTGGGATGATTTTGGTTAGTCAGGTATGTCACACAGAGAGACAATTTGGAAACGAAGGCATTCTTAACAGTACCACCGTGTCTGTGGCAAGAATAACCATCAAGGGGAGATGCCGTTGAACCGGAGGGGATTGAAGAAGACAGGCTACTACTGGTAGTTACTAGTAGAGAAAGATGAAGGAGGAAGAGGGAAGAAGAGAAGGAGAGCAGGAGAGCAGGAGAGAGAGAGAGCTGTACAGTGGGGAATAAATTGATGAAACGATCGATTCAATTTGCTCTCGAGAGCTGTACGGTACGTACTAGACTCCCTGTACGGGACTCTGTCATTGGTAAAGTTTCCCTAGTCCTTTTTACCCCACAGCTGAGGTCTCACGCTAACCGTGGGCCAGAACCCGGTCTAACCGCCTTGGGGTTGGGGTTGGATTCCGGGGCAAAACTCGATGATTCATCTTCAATCGTATGATAAGAATGGAGTACGGAGTACGGAGTAGATAAAGCTCAAGACACCAACTGGTACGGAGTACTCTTGTATATAATTTCCATCATATGATTAGCTAACGCTGGAAAGATCACTGCTTTGTTTTTTTTTTTTTTTTTGGCTCTCTTCCCTCATCCATTCACCCTGTCTTAGGTTTCCTTGGGTGAGAGTCTAGTATATTTGAATGACCAAATCCCGTTCCCTACTTTTTTCCTCGAAAGGGGAAAAGAAAAGAAAATGAGAGATAGCCAAAATATACTTTGAAAGAAAAAAAAAATACTCACACTTATTGATTCTATATGATGTAGAGATACGAAACCCTGGGGTCTAACCGTGCGATCTGGAACATCATATCTACTGGATTATGCGGTGCCTCTTTTTTTTTCACCCAGGATAAGGAGTGTGGAAGAGCTGCACAAGCCTCTCCCCGACAGCTGGCTCAATCTCTGTGCCATCCCGGGCGATTTTGATTTCCCGGTTTTCATTCCAAGGATTTCGCAAACCTCGCGTGCGGTGAAAAGGAACTCGTTCGGTCGAGAGCCATTGGATTCGGAACGGTTTCCCGATAGATTGGAACCCTGACTCCTCGACTGCCTCTACGTCCGTGACACTCCTTTCAAATTTGCTTCCATCTTCATCTTCCGACGAGTCGGCTTCCCAGAAAACAATTCCCCGAGCAAGGTCATTGATGATGCGTCCATTTGGGGCGGTGGACGTCGCTGGAGTTGGAATCAAATTTAGATCATCGGGTTCGGTATGATGGTTAGAACGAGACGGCATCTCCATAGTCAAGCCGTCGTCCTCTTGAATTCGCGACATCATCCGAGCGTACCCATAATACTCGCCAGATTTATTGGCGGAAAACATCAGGTAGACATTATCTGCGGTCTGATTTTATCAGTGCCGAT
>ML739310.1:0-26784 GCA_009193565.1 Aspergillus coremiiformis
TATACTCTTGTGATAAACGTGATATCGACATGTGTTCGGAAAAGAGCTCTCAGCCTCCCTCTCCCTCTTTCTCTCTCTTTCTCTCTTCCTTACCAATATTTGGCACCCCACCTGCTTGCTGCTCTTGCGAAATCAAACATTTACCCCTCCCCCTCCTTCTTGACAGTCTGCGGCCGATTAGTCACGGCTCCTTTTTATACCCAAGCTTTTTTCAACCCTAGGATCGCAGAAAATCGCTCAATTGCCTTTCCTTCTCTGCTACTAATTCTCTCGTCGCACATTTATATGAACTCTGAAGATCATGTCTCGCCAACCGAAGCTACGGCCAAAGTCACACATTCCTGGCTTTCCAGATGCCATGTACGATCTTGCGTCTCTGTCGTCGTTCTCGCATCTAGACGCTCGCGCATCGCTGGGAGAAGATAAGCACGATCAACGCGTCTTTCGGGTTAAGCGCAAGCATGTTCTTAAGGCGTGTGATCGCTGTAGAGTCAAGAAGACCAAGGTTGGTGAAGCAGCGGAATCGTCTGAGCCCATGATCGTGGACTCTTTTGTCGTAGTGAATGCTCATTCTTGCTAGTGTGACGGGAAACAACCATGTAACCGCTGTTCTGCGCATAACCACCCATGTCTCTTTCGGGAGAGGAAGGCTACGCAGACAAAGGTCTATTCGCGAGGGTGAGGAAATTCATCTTTCGATTTATGTCTTTTCAACCCAAGGGCTTCAAAAAGAGGCTGATTCAGGATTTGACAACCAAGCAGATTTGTCGAAATGCTCGAGTCACACCATTCACTCGTCGTGAAAGCGCTACAGCGGCTCTATAAGCTCTGTTTGAATAAAGACGGATTTCCCGGTGACCCCCTGACGGAGTCACCGGACGGTTATCCTTTGACGCACGCAATTCTGGACCGCCTAGGACTAATTAAACAGGCCGAAGAGAACGCAGAGGAGCCAGATGAAGATTCGGAAGACCTTCAATATCTGCGGTGTATGGCAACTTCTACTGACTGCAGCGCAACTACCGACCCATCTCCTGAGCCTGTCACTCCCCCGGAGCCCTCTTTAAGTAACTGCAGTCCCATAAATCCCTCCCCCAAGGTCAATGGTGCCTATAAATGGGAATACCAGCCTGTCAATCCGGTTCATCATGAGCAATATGCAGGTTACCCACACACCGGGTTTCATAGCGTGGCTATTCCTCGATCAGCGGTGGAGCCGGCTGGCCTCCCTGCTGAGAGCAAGTGTCCCCTAACATTACCTCCAGTGTCCAGTTCGGAGAGTTCATATTACTATTATGCGGGTGCCGGTGGCAACGCAGAAACCACGAAAGGTTCACTACACCCGGGAGTGACAACAGGGCCAGGAAGCCATCATAATTCTGTCGGCATGTCCGTTGAAATGCTTGGTAACTACAATCTCCACTTGCAAGAACAACAGTCACTCTACCAGGGTCTTGCATCCAGCTGGACGTCTTACCCCTGTGGATAAATCTCTTCGGACTCTCTTTTGCGGCACCTTTCTCTTTTGTCTCTTTTTGATAACCATTTCTTTTGCTACTATCTTTCTTTCCTCCTACCTATACTCCCTTCCTCATGAGGACTTTCTACACGCGTAGAACGCGTTGGCATCCAATCATCTATTGTTTACCTCTTTTCTTTCGCTTTTTAACCTCACCTCTCACTTCATCATAGTCTGAGTGCGTGACATATACCCCTCGCTTCACCTTAAGCCATCCTCAGATCTCATTTACCATGAATACCCAGCGTAGTGAACGCATGGTCCTTCTATGTGAAACAGAAGCCGACCAAAATCTGCCTGCCTCACCTGAGGCACGGCTGAGGCATTAACTATGCCATTTATCTACTTTCATTGGCGATAGCTGTCTATCAATCCAGTACCTGAAGTGGTCATATCCCCAATTGATATTCTTTCCCTTACGCTTTCGACCGTCTGGGGCTTATAGTTTCACATATGCACCGGGTTTCTAGACCAATCGTGTCTTCCCCCTGTCCATTCTACTGCTCGGGCCTGGCTTTTGCTCACTGGACCGATTTGACCACGTCCTGAGCAGACTAAAAAAAAAAAAAGGAAACAGTTGTCACTGAGCAGCGGAGAGGGGGTCCAAATGGGTAAGTATGAGGTAGCCTCCATAAAACGCACCACCCCAGTATTTTACCCATGTTTATCATCCCGTGTAGTGCTTTGGACGGGTCATTCACCTTGTTTTCTGCGCGATTAAATAGGAAGGGATCAACAGCAACACAGCAGTGAACTGTCCGTGTAATCGAAAGGTGGTGATATCCGCCTTAGCTGCACACATTTACATCTCATCATATCCACTTGCCCATTGCTCCAACAGTGGGCAATTCCTGCCAATTAACACGTTTACCTAGATCCATATGCTCAACATAGCCGGTTCTCATCCTGGTCTGAACAGCTCGGCCACTTAACTGACCCCAAACACCGTGCTGAGCAACTGACCAGTTAGGGTATTGATCTCGGTCCGCTGGTATACGGTATACGATCTCCAGCCCTTTATTGTCTTTATAGAAAGAGAAAACTCCGGTGGCTCTGTATCCGGCTTGTATAAGTGGCATTCCATCAATATGGTCCATACTTGGGACAGAACTTACGCCCAACACTACTTTCGCTCTAGGCAAGGATGAAAAACACCAGGAGACCACAAAAAGTAACAAGGAGACTTGCAAAAGACAAAAAAAATATGAACTCCCTGATATAATGCATAATCTAACACGTATGTAAGCAAGAGGAAAATAACCCCGATATATGTAGTAAAAACAAGCAGAAGATATGATATCACAAGGGCGGATGGGGTTGGCTTTGCATCTCCTTTTTCGTGGTCCTATCCTCGACTAATATCGCTTTCTTATCATCTGATTAATGTGGCTTTTTTTTGTGTTTTCCTCCCTAGTCATGGTTTCACCTTCACCTCACGAGTCCACAACTGAAACCGCTTAATCGTCAACGTCGGTCTCAGTGTTGGTATCGCTGGTATCTCCTGCGTCACCATCGGTGTCGCTCTCATCTTCACTAGAATCATCTTCCAGCATCTTGGCCTTCTTCTTAGGTGGCTGGCCTGTCTTCAGGGCCTGCATCTGACCAGCGATAGAATCTGTAAATAATAGTATGTTAGCGTTGTCTTGGGGCAGAGATTTACTCGTTAGGAAAAGAAAGCCTTACCTTCATCGGGCTCACTGATATCATCTTCTTCGTCCAGTGCAGCTGCTTTAGCGGGATCATCGATGTGGAGTGTGACTTCCATCTTCGTATCAAGACCGAGGTAGCTGTCGCAGAGCAAGTGCATCACAAAGGTAAAGTCTCCGACTTGAGGGGGAGCCTGGAACTGCATCTTGAGGGTCTGGACGTTGAATGTAGGGTTTCCGGCTTCATTGAACAAGGGCTTATCGAAAGTGGTGAAGGTGAATGGTGGCACGGCCATCTTACCCTGCTTGGGATCGGCCAAGAATACATGCCACCGAGGAGAGTGATCGCGAGCCAAGTGTGGTGCATGAGCGAGTGGGGGTTGGATGGTTTCAGCCTTGCTCTCCACCTTCTCACCGTTAACTAGCTCTTTGGCCTTGGCAGATTTCCGACCCATAAGAGCGTCAAGATCATCTTCATCCGGATCAACATCTTCGAGGTCGGCGGAAGCCACTTCAGGAACGTTCGAAGAGCCCGGAGGAATAAAGCGTGCTTTTACGACTAGCTGAACAAGGCTGCTTGGAGTGATAACCTTCTCTCCCATAACCTTAAAGAATGCTTTGGAGACTTCGAGAGCGGGCAATTGCTTAGCAACAGAGATAGCACTTGCGTATTGCTTTTCGGACAGAAGGCCTGCGCCAACTATGAGGCTGCGTCGCTTCTCTTCAGGTAGGCTCATGAACCTCTGAACGCTGTAGTGAGTTTTGGCGTCTTCACCTTCAACAGACTTGACAACGTCATCGGTGAAGTAGGGCAATTGAAGGAGCGGGGATGATCCCGGGGCGACAGCTTGGATCAAATTCTGGGAAATTTGAAAAGAGCTCAGAATTGGGCGAAGGTTGCCGAATGCAAGAGAAATGGCCGTGAACGCTTCATTCAAAGAGAGCGCAATAGGGGCAGCTTCATACTTCTCTACAGGGACGTATTAATAAAATGCCCATGTATACTCTGGTCGAACATGACTTACCTCCATTGAGTGTAGCATCGTCCAAATCAATGCGACCAAGGTAGGCCCACAACAAAGCGAGCGCCTTCCGTCGGGTAGAATCATCCAGCTCCTTCAGTATTTCACGGTCTGCAGGAGAGAGGAACGCGGCATTGTCTGCCAAGACCATTTTTTCCAGCTTCGCCAACCCAGCTTCTGCGTGCGAGCCCTTGAGCATATCCTTAAACTCGTTACCAGAGGACAGGGCGCTGACGATTCCGCCCCCAGTGAGACCATCTTTGTATTCCCGGAAAATGTTTCCTGCACTGGCGACGAGAACCCTCTCCTTGGTGTAACGCTGCGAGCCATACCACCACCGGCCAACAATGTAAGGGAGGAGCACACCCAGCAAGCCCCCATAGACCAACAAAACGTACTTTCCATTTCCCTCGGTAACAATGAACTGCGGAAGAGCAATACCAATGCTAAAGCTTTGCTTACCATCGGGATGGCCGTACTGAATGTAGTTGTTACGAACTTCCTCATCTGTCAGCGCTTTGTAGGCCTTGGTCAGCTCAACGAAACGCTCATTGAGCATTTCAATAGTCTCATTCTTCGCAGGGTCTGGTCGAATCTTGTCGGGGTGATAGATAAGAGAGAGGCGTTTGTAGTGCCTCGAGATAGCTTTTTCATCGGCGCTCTGGTAGATGAAGCTAGTCAGCTGACGCTCTCCCTTATATGAGTTTTACATGGTAGCTCACCCTTGAGACGCCGAGGATATCATAGGGATCCCAAATCTTCGGAGCCGTTCTCGCAGTGACAGTAATCAGATAAATCATCCATGCCATGACCGCATAACCCAAAATAACGGTAACTATGCGCTTGATCCTTCGCTCCTTGCGTAGACGCTTACGCTTCTGCGCCTCGATGAGGTCGCCATCTTCCGGTTTGTAGTCGGACTTTATTCGGGGGGCGGTATTCTCAAGTTCTGCGACGATTGGAAAGAAAGTCAGCATGCGGATAATATGAAACTGCAGACTATATTCGGAAAAGGAAAGGGAAGAAGCGGGAAAAAATAACAAACAAACAATGACAGTCGGTACGAACCTTTGCTCGGCTTGAGAAGGTTATATGTTAAAGGGAAAGTGACAAGACCAGTAAGGGTGAGGATGAAGAACGGGAAAAATTGACCCTTTCAGGAAGGACAGTTGTTAGCTGATTGACCCCATAGCTTATAAGTAGTTGTGTCCTAACCTGTTCATCATAGGTGTAATCTGTAGACATGGTGAAGTAGTTTCACAGAAGACACGGTCGCCCGCGATGGGCAAGAACTAGGACAACGTGTGACCGTCGGACACAAAATGAATGTAATCTGTGGAGAGACGAATCTCTTCTGGGACAGACAAGTGATATACAACAAAATACCAGATCTAGGTGACTGTCCTCAGGGTCATGTTCCCTTCCAGAATAAATGGGAAGGAGATGTAGTGGTCGGCGGGTATCTCGACGATAATTATCGCATCCGCCGCTGAACTGACAATTCAATCTGATTGACCGTGTCCTTTACTGGGGCGGTCATGCTTCACACCGCCTTCCTAATACAGCTTGGTACTAGGACCCTGACAGCCACGAAACGAAGGCCGACAAAAAGTCTCAACTAACTACGGTTCATTTTTGCAGCCAAGTGGCAGGTTGGAGAAAGACTTGCTTTTATATAATATACACTGTATACCTCTATTATTGTTATACATGGCTGATCATCACAATTCATTCATCGTACTAAATAGCTCTATTCCTCCGGTGAACATAAAATCAGCTCATGAGTCATAACGAAGCGTGAGCTTCATTTCTTCCTGAACCAACCAAAGACTCGGTTGTGTTCAAGCGGACGACTGGATAGAAGGAAGGGATGTCCGCCTCAGTAGTGTGATCCTTCCTCCTTCTCTCGCGGTTTTCGGACATCATGGTCAATAGTGTAATAGTCGGGGCACAGAAGGTGACAAGGAATGCGGCGGAAATTTCCTCAAGAAGCCCTTCGCTCAATGGGGATTTCAAGCACCAATACGTGGTTAGATGCGAATTCAACCCATCAATTAGAGCACCTCTCGGTTCTCGACGTCACTTTCGTTGTCATTTTCTAAACCAGGAACCCGTGGCCAAGTCGTAAGGGACCAATCCGATACCCATCCTGCTCTGCGCAGTAAGAGTGATCTTCATTGTTACAAGTCGGAGACTTGGGTTTCCCACGGAAAACTGGTGCTCCCGCCTAATCAGAAGCTGGCGTGTTCCTGCTGCCGATGGAGGGTGATCCCCTCCCTCTTTGCAGGATAGTCTGTCCGGTTGGTGGCTCTAGAATATGGATACTCTTCTTTGAATTTCCCCCATAATCTATGGCCACAGGATGGGGTGATTATGGCGTCAAGGCTATGCTCGCTTGAAGTTGCCTTTCACCCAGGTAATAATCTCAAACATTGTGAACTGATAATGTTGGTTAGAAAAGTTGACTGGAAAGATACTGAGGTCAGACAGAATATGGGGAACTCACGAGTCGATATAATCAAGTCCACCGAAGTACTCAAGCATGCGATAGCAAAGTCCAACATCATCTCCCGGTTCACCACCAAAAAGACGACATTGTTCTACCTCTAGCTGTGAGGATTTTAGCCGCAACGAGCGGTCACGCGTCTGCCATGTTGTGTACCCACGGTGCCAGGTCGGGGCGAAGGGTACAGGAATGGAGTCGAATGAATCGCAAGCAACGGTAGTTGGCTGACGAACAGCTGCACTACAAGTGTCGTTGACTGAAGATGGAGGCGATTCAACAGGAGTGATATAAACGCTGCGGTTTCGAGATCGTGGGCGTGTGCGACGTCTGTTATGCCTTTGTCCCATTCTCTATCCACCTAAGCGAGCGATGAAGGCCGTTTAATTGTGAAATTTTCTTTTCCGATATTTTTAGATTCTTCTGCGACACCGAGAATTGATGATAAAAAGAACTTTTGGGAGAAACGTCGTTATAGAGTCGTAATGAGGGAAGTGACCATCACCCCTGGGAAGGATGAGATGAGGTAGGGGAAGGAATTCAAAAGGCCAGAGCAGGAAGCATCTAGCAACAGCTACGTTATATACTAATGGATGACTACAATGGAGTTGTGCTGGCTCCAGTGGTGTGACTCACTAGGGCCGAAAATAGGGACCAAAAAAAAAGGGAAAAAAAAAAATTAAAATCGCATCATGCGGGACGGAGGATCCACCATCAAGCCCCTACTTCGGGAGTAATCATCTCCACACGCTGCAGTCTAGAAGCGAAAATTGCAGTATGGGTGGGAAATGGCCTCATTAAAATCTGGAATGGCGTACCTGATTTGGTTCTTACGTGCTCTTTGAGTCATCCTACTGGAAACAAGAAAATGGATCTACTCTTGTACTCAACTCCCATTTTGTCACGTAAGATCTGATGCAAAGGTAGAAAAGAATTGAGTTATTTACAACCAATGATCTTCAATGGCTCTGTAGACCTTACTACAAGTTACTACGGAGTATACCTAACTACTAATAACCTACAAGCCTGGAGTTGACGGATGAATGAATCCCTCATCGACGAAGTTCGGAGTCCGGAGTACGGCTCCGTAGCAAAGTAAATAGTATGGTAGCAAGGGTCCGTATGCAAGTTGCCGATCAGGAGACGACGTTAGGACCGGTTAGGTAGAATTTAGTTAGGTAGAATTTAGAAAAGCCACGAAAAAAAAAAAAATAAATAAAAAACTAAATAAAAAATAAAAAACTTTTTCTTTTTTTGTTTTACTCCGGAGTTTAGTCGTGAATACGACGGCAATTCTCGTCCCGATCCAACTTTTACACCTTCAAATTTGACAATACCATACGAGGCGGATGCCGCAACTCCGGGTGCAAGACAGGACAGGACAGTAGGGATGCCGTACGAACCGATCGGCACCCTAACAAATCCAATACCACGGTGTAAAGTATTGTCATGATAGGGTTAGGAGAAAACAGCAACGAAAAGAAAAGTCGCAAAATCGAATGGATTTCACGATATGATATCATAGGAATTGAGCTCGGTTGTGTTTCAGAGTAAAGGTACGTATTGTACTCCGTATCTGTGGACAGTACATCCTGAGGAGAAAAAAAGCGAAAGTTATCTTTTCTACTGCCAAGGATTTCACTGCCGGACGTTAGGTATCAGGCTGGGATTGTATCCTTCCGGTTTATTTTCTTGTTGGCGTGTTGAGCGTTGCTGGACTGGGTACCACCTCCTTTTCATGGTAATAGCTTTTCAGTTTGGGAGATTATGTCCCGGGGTGAGGACAGAGCTGTGGTTAGTCTCATGCACTAAGTTGTTTCGAGTGGGCTGACATTGACATGAACTTCATCTACAGACGTACTACGGAGGAGTCTAGTCGGTTCTCTAAAGTTGACACTTGTTTGTGCCTGTGTCAGTGGTCCACTTGTCCAGACCCCAGACACCTCTGAAAATTTTTTTCAGAACACATGGAGAGCTGTGGTTGATTAGAGATTTGTTGATCGCTGAAGCTTGAACAGCTGTACAGAGTATGGACCTATCGTTTGATTATTTTGTTGACTATGTTTGGGTCGAACGGAAATCATTCTTTCTCTCCCGTCTGGGTCTTCCCCCTCTCTTTATCACCTCAGGGACTCATTACCACAGGGTAAGACATAATTGTCTCAACTGTCGAGTGGATGATTACACACTTGTTTAAGGACTACCCAGTAGAGATGCTGATTGGGTGCAATCGGTCTAAGAGATTTTCAATTGCCAGGCTGTGTAAGATGGATATTCTCGGAGGATCGTTTTGGGCGGTGGTCGGTGTTTCGATCAGTGGAGTGGAAGACCTTCTAGGAAGCGGGTATACCTATACAATTACTATTGCCCATCTAGGTATAAGTGAGATGGACATGACACAGATGATCGAAGAAGTGGCACCTAGCAAAAGCCCCGGAAAAGGGAGACGGGACTAGAAGGGCGCCACTTAGCTATTCCTCCCTTAACAGACTCCATCAGTCACACCGTACTCTATTGATGATTCGTCTTCTGCGGGTCTAGATGAAACGACAGAATGATGACAACATCAAGATCCACCGGGAGTACAAAGGACTAGGATTAAGAATTGTCGATCCCACGACGGATGATCTCCAACATTTCCTCCCCCTTTGGCGCCGATGTCAGGTTTTCATACCCCTCCGCGGTGACTAAAATGTCGTCTTCAATGCGCACGCCGCCAATAGGAATGTACTTCTCGGCCTCGTCAAAGTTAATGTACTTCGCCAATGGCTGGTTCTGCGCATTCAGAAGCGCAAGTCGATTGAAGTAAATACCCGGTTCAATGGTTATCACCATGCCCTCATTCAACAATGGAACGGACCAACTGCTGTCGTTAAGAGGTGGTACGAAGTTGTGGCCAACCCGGTGAGTCTGGTTCCCATCCAACGCCGTAATGGGCCGTTCAGAGACGTCGTGGACCTCGAGGCCAACATGGTGGCCCAGCCCATGAGGGAAGAAAACAGCCGACGCCCCCGAGTTGTAGATCTCTTTGGGGCTGTCGTCTGTGAGTATACTAAGCTTCTGCAACTCTCTGATGGCAATTTCGTGAGCGAGCAACTGCAGGTCCCGAAATCGCACACCTTTTCGGATGCGTCTAATACACTCCTCTTGCATCTCTTCAACTACACGGTAGATGTTTCGTGCATGCTCACTAGGCCAATCTGTCCACAGCGGAATTGTACGTGTCACATCACTTGCGTAGCACTTCCACTCTGCCCCGGCGTCTAGACAGACCA
The DNA here is from genome assembly GCA_009193565.1 of Aspergillus coremiiformis. Lineage (NCBI taxonomy): Eukaryota > Fungi > Ascomycota > Eurotiomycetes > Eurotiales > Aspergillaceae > Aspergillus > Aspergillus coremiiformis. Next base: position 9,966 of record ML739310.1, read on the forward strand.
GCTGTCTTCCATCGAGGGGTTCGTCGTTCTTAACGTAGTGAAGAACAGCCGCGTTCTGCCCTGAGCCAGCAATGATTGCATATGACTGGTTTTTTGCACCATGGGAGACGCAGGTGGCTAAGAACGAGCTTTCAATTTCTGCCTCTGTGGACATGCGGTGAATATCTTCAAGCACTTTGCGATGAGCCAGACCAGAGATATAATTTGCATGACGTATCATCCGAAGCTCATATTCATCTTTGATCACCCGGGCTGCATTCATCGCAGGAAGCAGCCGTTCATTATCAAGGAAAAGGCGCTTCGACGGTATCACCGGCTTTTGGTTCTCGTGCAGGATGTAAATTGGATAGGAACCATTATGTTTACTTGCCCACGACTCAAGGTCATGTTGTAGAGAAGCAAAGTAACTGACACGGTCCACGTCGGATTGTTCATGTGCCTCCTCTATAGATAACGTCGGTCCCATCCATATCGCACGACGCAGGTCGAAGTCCGGGACGTATAACGTCAATAGGTCCGCTTGAATGTCGTAGATCAAGTAGCAGTCTGGCGCATCTATTCCACCAAGGTAGTAGAAATACCGTCTTTGTCGAAATGGTTGGGGCTGATCCGAGTCACCCCAATTGTTCACCGGTTGGCCAACAAGATAGATAAGGCCCGAGGATACACCCAGTTCCATGGCCACCTTACGCGCATGTTGTTTCGCTGCGGACGACTGCTTGTCAGTTTTCAAAAGTCATCCGGGATACTCTAGGGGCCAAAAATGAAAGAAGGGGGTTGGATGTCTTTCGTATACCTGGATATTTATCGCACTCGTTGCCTGTCCACGTAAGACGGATATGGCAGGTATCGTCGGAGGAGATGACCACGTCGGATGGTTCTGAGACACGCATACTTGACGGTGTACATGAACGCATAATTACAAAGGATATTGGAAGGGAGAAAGACCTATATTTCTACATGAGAAGTCAAGGGGTTGCAAGGAACCACGAGTGATTGGGATGGGGGTTAATGGAAGGAGTGTTACTCTGTATCATGGATTGCTTTGATTTGGCTTCCGATACCGCACATGCTCCATACGGTATTTATCGCTCCTCACCTACTCCGTACTCTCTCAGGTACATACTAGCCTAGTAGTTTAGTTGCACACGTATGTAAAATACAGTACGGAGTACTCCGTACGTAGGTACATACCATACTTGTCTATGCATGGATTGTGTAGGTCGGGTATACTATGGATGGACGGTAATACGGAGTACTCAACTGGACATTTATCTGTTCAATCTGGGCCTGCTGAGTGGTGGAGGTCCCTGACCGCCTGCGGGTATTCTGCCAGTTGACACCCCATCAAAATGCTTGCATTCTCAGCAAGTCGGACATAAATTTAGTGCTCTGGATCATCTCCGTGTGAGAACGGAGTCTGATTGCCATTATGATTCAAGAGCCAAGACAAGCCTCGGAAAGAACCTCTAAAAAACTGTCTGTCCACAGACCTCACTTCCCTCAAAGAAATCATGATCCACGACCCGCAACCCTGGTCCTAGGGGATAAGAGAACCCGTGCAATAAGCTGTATCTAATCAGATAAGCCCTCTTTGACTATAGATCAAAAGGTGTTTTTAGGATGACGGAGTCCTGAGAGCCCACCGAAACATAAACTTGTTCCCTCTGCTTTGTAGTCACGAATGGCTTCGTTGAGTGCTTGCCCAACTGCGCAAACCGAGAACGACTCGGATATAGCGAGACAGGCGGCATGAGCAAGTCTGGTGATGATATGTTTATTTCGAATGGTTTGAACGATATACAATCGCAACCACTACTAGTTTTCCTGGGAGCTTCGGATCTTCTCATACTCGGGAATAGCCCATTTCACCATCCATTCCGATTCAAGAATCTGCTGAGCAGACAACCGATTCTCAGGCCTGAAAGAAAGCATCGGACGCAACATCGCGAAGAGAGCATCTCGCTCACTCGATTCAAGTGGAGGCATCCCCGCCTGATTCCGCGGTTGCTGGATAGTTAATTCGAAGGCATCCTCTAAGGACCTATACTGGGATGTAGCTCGGTTATTTGGCTCGCCGTCGTCGGTGAAGTGGTTTCCACGGCCCTCCCACTTTTCCCACCACTCAGTCGGGAGCGGGCCCAGTGCTGCGATTTGCTGGCAAGTCATGTCGTCTTCGTTTGTGAGGAAGCCTTCGAATAGGGACCGTTGGGCTACGATATCCCAGATGGTACATGCAAGCGTCCAGATATCAGATGAGAAAGTGAGTGGCACTGTCGGTTCAAATCGAGCTTCGGGGGGTCTTATTAGAAGGGGTGTATGTGACTCAAATCTCTTTTCTCGTGTTGGAGAGAATGTCTGGCCAAAATCTGCAAGAATGATCCTGGCTTCTGGGAGTGTAACCTTTTCACTTGATTCCCCAAGCCAGATAGGTACGACGCCATGCTTCGGGACTCCTAGCGGAAGCGTTTGGCCATCTAATCGATTGACTGGCTCAAGTTCCGGCTCTCCATACAGCTCATATATCTCCTCAGTAGATAACTTATCGAAGTCGGATTGGGGTTGGAGGAGGATGTTTCCACGATGAAGGTCTCCATGAACAAAGCCCTGTGAATGCATATACCGAATCACCGTCACGAGCTGTGCTGCCAGCGCACGAGCCACATCAATCTGAAAAAGGCCTATCCATGATCCGTTCTTTGCCTCAGACAAGCTCATCCTTGCCGGGCTTGTCACCAGGCAGGCGTGGTTACCGTTGGGGCCTTGGATGTTGAATCTATCCAAAATCGAAGGTATCATCGCTATGCCTATATCTGACGACTTTAGAGGCTCTGATAGCTGGGACAGTACATCGGCCTCGAGAGGGTCTGAATCCGCTGTACAGATCTTAACGGCAACATATCGGTTAGATATCTCGTCCCGGGCTAGCCAGATCGTTGAGTATGTGCCGTGCCCGAGTTTGTGAACGACACGGTAGCGATCATGAAAGTGATCGCCAATTTGCACAGGATGATAGCCACCCTCCTGATAATATTCCATTCGTTCCACGCTCTCAATAGGCTCGTACAACACCCGACTTGTGCTCATTTTCGGGGCCGTTGATTGAGACGCAGTGACGGAGAAGTCACGGGAGAGTTGACGATAGAAATGTGGCCGGCCTGCCTTGTTCGCAACCAAAAAACGATGCGGAAAATACGGGCACAAGGGCAAGGTTCGTATGAGGAAGAAGCATGGCCTCCTCATCGTTGCTGGTACAAGAGGGGAGGCCTTTGTTGTGAGCTTTGAACGGAAGATGGACGCAATCACATGTCCTAATGAGACTGATCCGGATGAACTTTGCTCCGAGACCTCTAAATACTGCCAATTGGAACACTTTTGGTCACGGTTCACCTGATTTCCGGGGGCGGCAAGTGTAACAGCCCTAGGTAGATAGGTAAAATAAAGGTATTGACCAGACCACTCCGTTGATTTGTTTAAAGGTTGTCAGTATCCATATCTTTTTATAGCCCCAAGGGGCATGGCTGCTTATGAAGGTGGACACTGGCTCACATTTTAACGCCCAACTCGGGAACTTGAGATCATAGCCAATGGATCACCCTGTACCAAGCTATTTTATAATAATAGCATCCAAAAACTGCTTCCTATCCTGCTATCTTGTTGGATGCGATGAGTCTAGGATAATGTCTTGCCGCTGGCCGAAGCATAAAGACCGAGTCGCTGCTCAGTCAAAGGTCAGATTTTTATTTATTTCCCTCACCCTTTTTGAAGAACTGAGATTACAAGAGCTAGCTGAATATCGCCATGTCGACAGTAAATCTTGTCAAATACTATTTCCACAAGACTATGTACCCCCAGAGTGAAGAACGACTGCGCAAAATGATTGCCCTGGCCTACCAAACGGCCCGGGACAGGAAGATTTACCCCAAGGCAGTGTTTATCAGGTATGCTTTTGTTCCACCTATGTCGGTAGCCATGATACTATAGTTCTCCATGGCTCACGTCCACACCAATCCACACCAGCCCATATCAGTTTAGTGAAGGGCAACTCCTCCCATTTCAGACTTTCGAATGTTTTTCAACCCTTGCAGACGATCATTTGCTCGGCGCTGATTATGCGTAGGTCTGAAGTCCATGACACCACTAGCATCAATGGCAAACGGCAGAAAGATCCTCTAGGAGATCATGTCACCCTGTGTTACAAAGATGAAGACCAACTTCGTCGTGGCACCCATGTGGCTAGTCATGGCTACGTGAAGGATGGATCTACCCTGGAATTCGTCCAGGCCACACACCACGCCGAAAAGCCAGATTCGACAAAGAAGCGAAATCGTGAAGACGTGTGGCCATCGGAGGAGAGTCTCGCAATTGCACCGGAGATCGGGTACGGACACTTCCTCGAGGAGTAGCGAAGTTTATATGTGATGTATTAAGTCACGGATATAAGCAGAGGTGGTGTGCTGGTTATGATGTCGCTTGTCTGACTACTACCACCCTGAGCATCATCCCTTTCGCTGGGGTCTCGATAACGGTTAGGCGGGCTAGATAGCTGGAGGTCGATATCCTCCCAAGACCCGTGCTTGGTAAGGATTACCGGGTTGATTACGGAGTAGACAGAAAGCAGATATGATGATAGTCACGATGATCAATATTCTTGCGAAGCATTACTCCAGCCTTTTACTGAGTATTATACTCCAGTATATCTGGACCGTATCAGAACTTCTCTCTGAATATTATTCTAAGAATTATTTTATTGTCTCTATGCAAGGATCCAGATAGGGGACTGCCAGGTTCCCACTAGGCCAAAAGGCTACTAGTACTATCATTGCTCGCAGATATCTGCGAGCACTCCTAAACCCATATACTAGTAGTATACTTAGTAAATAGTAGCGCACTGAGGCCTCGTGTCAAGACATCCACCACGATAGGGATCCTTATATAGGATCTGCTGTAAAAGCCTTAATCGCTATCCCTGTTGGGCCACCATAAATATTTAGATCTAGAGCTTTTTTTAGATCTAGATATTTTAAAATAATAATATTTCCATAGTATACAAGAAGGGGTTGAAAATTTTTAATATAGATAGTAGGAGGTGATCGGAAAATCGGCTCATGACTTCCGGTAGGTGATTGTAGGTACCTAGGGGGCATGTAATTAACGGTACTAGTACGGAGTACTAGTATTTGGGTATGGCAGGAATTGAAGCGCAAATACGGAGTACAGTATATGAAGTATTATGGATCCATTGGTTATCCCCTGGGTATGGGAGAATAAGAATATCAATTTAAATGAGAGCAATTTCAGATGCATTCCGCAAAAAGTATCTAAAATTGGATGACTGTCCAACAACTACCAACAAGTTGTTATTCAAAACGCAATTGTCCGAAAGCGTCGCTTGCGCCTCCCCACATGGCGGCAATTCTGGACCGCTAACTTCGCTGTTCCTGTACGGTTACTCCCTCTCTCCGTCCAACTCATCCTCCCCCCATCATTCACTCTCTAGTACTTCATACCCTTTCTTCCTTCCATCCACTTTGTTTGCTGCAGTCCGTTCTTTATTCACTTGACTCCTTTTCTTATTTCTTCCCACCCATCCGATACCGATTTAAATTTGACGCCCACTCCCCCCAAACCAGTCAATGAACAATGCGGGGATCGGAGGCTTCGGGGCTCAGTGCCCTATGGGGTGCTCCCTCGACCTTCACTACATCCGTAATTAGCGACCCAACAACGTCACCTGCCTCTGAGTCTCGCTATCCGACTACCGACCCCCAACAGGTGGCATCTAATGTCGAACATGTTCTGCTAGCAATGTCCTCCCCGAGTCACGATGGCGGTCTAGTCAGCGCCAGTGGCAATTCTTCGGGTTCTACCGGCAAGGGCATCCTAATCGGCGTTCTCTCCGCCTTTGGATCCGCAGCGGTTGCAGTGCTCGTTCTTGCGATATTCTTTTTCTTCAAGTATACTCAGCGTGGTAGAATCATTTTGGATCGCATCGGGCGCCCCGGTGAATATGATGATGAACAAGCGTTCTTGCGCGAGGAGACGGAGGCATTGGAGGCCATGGATGACCTGTCGCGGTCCGAATATTTGAGGGCGAAGGGTGAGTTTTGGGCGGCTACGTCCCAAGGACCTGGCATGAAAGGATCGCCGATCGCTAATCTGGGGTATCTTTAGCATTCATTGAAGCCAACCCGCCCGAGTCGATGCAAACCGACATATCACTCTCCCAGTTCCTCGCGATTCAAGAAAAGGGCGTTTCGGCATGGGAGTTTCAACCGGAGCTGGAAATTGCCAACTGCTTTGTCGAGGCTCGTACAGAAATTGAGTTCTATGATTCTGAGTGCAGTGTGCAGACCAATCTACCTGTTCCTAAGCAGAATGATGTTTATTACTGGGAAGCGAAGATATACGATAAACCCGAGAATACACTCATCAGTATTGGCATGACGACTAAGCCATATCCTTTGTTCCGGCTGCCAGGTAGGTTGTGTCGCTTAGGCGAGTGGTGATAATGTGTGTCAAATGCTAATGGTTTTGCGTCCTTCTAGGATATCATAGAACCTCAGTAGCGTATCAAACTACAGGTTATCGGAGATATAATCAACCTTTCTCACCCACACCATATGGCCCTCCGCTCTCACAAGGTGACGTGATTGGCGTGGGTTATCGGCCTCGCTCGGGTACGATCTTCTTCACTCGGAACGGCAAGAAACTGGAGGATGTTATTCATGGTCAGAAGGCGCAAAACTTCTTCCCTACCGTGGGAGCAAACGGACCCTGCACGGTTCATGTTAACTTTGGTCAAATGGGGTTTGTGTTTATTGAAGCCAATGTCAAGAAATGGGGCCTGGCTCCGATGACTGGTAGCTTAGCCCCCCCGCCACCGTACGGCAGTGAACAGGGTAGCATTCTCCTGGAGTCTGGTCGTGAGAGTGCTGCTCAAATATCCCAGCGGGTTTATCAGGATGCCAACAACGCACGTACAAGTTCCACTGTCAGGATCGCGCCGTCTGCCAGTCCCGGTCCGGTCCGGTCCCCGACGGACATTTCTCTCGCCCAGCTCGCTCACATTCCTTCGAATGAAGACGCTGGAGAAGGCTCAAGCCGGACCAACGTCGGCGATGGGGAGCATACGCCGCTGTTGAACCCGCATGATATTGACCAGGCGCCTCCTCCAGAATACTCAAGTCCGGACAGCAGCCGAAGAGCCAGCGAGGACTTGCCGCGCCAGGATCAACCACCGATACCTAGTTACGATGCGGCCGTCGGCAACCGGGACGGCAACCACTGATATCCGAGGGGAAACCACCAGTTCAAATTAGGGGCGCTCTTCATGTTCTCGTCTCATTTCCATTTTGTCATTAGCAAAAACTTCCATGATATGTGTATATGGTCTTCGAGCCATTAAGCATGTTGACTTCATCTCTGTTATCGATTTTAGCGGCCACGGTTGGCGTTCCAATGGATGGGATTATTGCGGTTGGGGCTTTTACGAGCTTTATGCCACCCGGATGTGGCAATGATATGAAATAACGTATATAGGGACCGGCTCTTTGTGTGCATTCCTTTCCATGTCTCTCCCGATCGATATGCTTGAGGTGGGGACATGGAACCACCATCGTTCAGCACAAGATTTCAAGCCATTTTGGGATCTGCTCCCCCCCTGGAAGGGTCCGAATCTTTCAGACCGATCAATGATATCCTCTGTTCGCTTTTGCTTCGGAAAGCTTTGCTACGAAATTACTCTCTGCTGTGAGTGGGTTGACGCTCGCATCAGCGACAAACCTCTCCTTGCTCTCGGCATCTACACTCCCATCTGCACTGTTTTCGGACTGTATATACATGTAGTCGCAGAACCCGCACCTGATCCTTCATAGTCAATTTATGGTTATATCTGCGAGCGGGACATGTTATCCTCTGATGCGTTTTTGTATACTGATTCTCCCTGGGGGGGTTTTTTTTTTAAGTAAACACCCTCTTTGAAGGGTCTCTCTTGCAATTCAACACGGATTACGGAGTAGTATAACTGATATCGGGGTTCATGTCAGTAGGAAAAGAACCAAAAAAGTGGGTCAAGAAATCCTCAAAAAATACTAATAGGGAAGTCAATAACCGTAAAAAGAACAAATTCCCCACATTCTCAGATCGATCACTGAATTTTGAATTAAGTTCCTTTCAGGCAGTTTTACCGCAATCAATTTGGAGAAACCCTTGGTCGACGTCATCCTCCAAATTGCTTCACCTTTTCTAAGAAAGTCAATGCACGAGGTTACATTCGAACTACCACAGCGCTAACTTTATCTGAGATGATTAAATGGGCCTCTGCTTACCCACCTCTTTGCTCATGTGAGGCAAAAAAAAAATAAAATAAAATAAAAAAAATATGGAAGCGGAAGATCGCTCCTTCCAGCTCATCGTTTCTTCTTATCGCGTCCGTTCGCCTTTCAGGTGTGAGGCACAGACACGTCGAGCTTGCTCGTGATCTCCCTTCTTTACTGAACGTACACCGGTGGGACTATCGTGATTCACCTCCTCTTTCTTTGTCCTTCATTTCCTTATTGGATCCACCCGTCAATCTTGGCTGATCGCAAATTTCGAACGGTGGAGAAACGCAAATTGGACGGTGTCCCAACCATCGGTTTCCCTTGCAAGGGTCTAGAATAATAGTGCGTAACACGAGACTCGGGGGCAGTGACCTGTCATCTTGAAGGCAATTGAATTTGTCGTGCCAATCGGTGGACGCATTGACCCGGTCGTTCGGTTCTAGAAGCTCTTTGTCGGTGAGTCTTCAGTGACTTATCGTCGGGTGGTTATATTTCGGGGCGAGAGATCTCACAACCGTTCGCCAGTGCTCGAAACAGTTCTTCCTGTCCGGCGCTCGCCCATACTATGCCTGGGGATCTCTAGAACCTTTGCACATCTCTTTACTGCACCGCAATTGCAAGATCGCGTGCGACACAAAGCTATTGGATTCTACTTTTCCCTTATTCCCCCTCTCCTCGCTCACCACACGAGCGCAAGCAACTAGGTAGCTGTTGATTCGATCAAGATGTCCCGTTAGCTTTTCAGATACAAAATCTGTGTCCAAGGTCAACTTCACATTCTCACTCGTCCCTAAGGAATATCCATCGGCGCTGAGATAAATATTGGATGCTCGTCCCCCTACTACTTTGCTAGAGGATAACTGTATCTGTTTATTTCGTTGTATACAAACGAGAATGAATCCGTCCCGCGGTAAGCGGGCTTCCGGGAGAGGGAAAGGGAAAGGGAAAGCAAAGGCCGATATTGCAAACCCGGAGCTCGAGGGTGGAATTCTTGCGGCGGGTCCTTTAGGGGGGGCCCCTGAACCCGAAAAAGAAGATCTACAAGTCATTGTCTTGGTAAGCCTCGCCTGTAGCACAGGAATAACTTCCCCTTTGCCCTGAATCACCACCCCCGCTCCGTTTGGCATAGTGCTTTCATATCCTAAGAATAAGGTGCCATGGCTCTGGGCAAAAAGTATTCGGCACTCAATCGTCCGTGACACCACACTAGTCTCCGAATGTGACGTGCGCTGACTTGTCTCGACAGGGTCCAACAGGAGGCCCGCGTGAAGATCGAGTTACCGGGCTTCTAGTCCGGTCCACATCGACCCGGTGGAAACCAGATACGGTAGTTGCGGTCGATGCAGGGACCCTTCTTTCTGGAATCATTCATATCCTAGAAACACACAATGACATGGATGAGATGATAGTTCAAACTGGTCCGTTTACCGAAATGTCTCTACCGTTTCAGACCGCGCCGGCAAATGCAGCACACATCCTGCGAGAAATGATTGGCCCCATCTTGGTCACCCATCCTCACCTAGACCATTTCTCAGGATTTGCCATGAACTCACCGATCCTGGAGGCCACAAACGGACCCAAGACAGTGGCTGCGCTGCCATCCGTCATCTCCGCAATCAAGACACACATCTTTAACGAAGTGATTTGGCCAAATCTCTCGGACGAAGACGGCGGTGCCGGTCTGATCACCTATCAACGCTTGCATGAGGGTGGCAACCCGAGGATGGGCCGAGAAGAAATGAGAGGCTATACACGGGCTTGCGAAGGCTTATACTACCGATGTTTTAGTGTCAGTCATGGCTGTACCAAGAGACATTATGCCCCCGAGACTGAGATGCAACGTTCAATAAGCAATGCAATGTACATGGGTGATCCGTTCATGATGCGTTCAGCTTCAAGAGCTGCCCTCTCCTTAACCCAGGAGGAATCGGGGTAGGTTTCATTTCCTCAAAATCCACCCGCACCACTAAGCAAACGAGTTCTGTAGGTACATGTCTCCCGCCATTCGTAGATTGTCGACCCCCCGAGAGAGCTGGGTGAGTGTTGAGAGCTCTGCCTTTTTTATACGCGAACAGCAGTCGGGTCGCGAAATCATTATTTTTGGCGACGTTGAACCCGATTCCATCTCAGTCGAGCCACGCAACAGGCGTGTTTGGGAAGCGGCAGCTCCTCGGATAGCTTCAGGAAAACTACGCGCGATTTTCATCGAGTGCTCTTATACTGACGACGTGGAGGATGAGTCCTTATACGGTCATCTTTGCCCCCGACATTTAATCACAGAACTCAAGGTGCTGGCTACCGAAGTTGTCAAGGCGAAAAATCCAAACAGTTCGGGGACTGGGAAACGTAAACGCCCTAGCAGAGAAATACCCGCAGAGTCACAGCCAACGAGCCCCAAGACCAGGCGGTCGCAAGATGTGCTTCCTGGGGCTTCTATGATTGCCTTTACCAGCACTCCGGAGGCGATGACCGGCAGTCCCGCTGGCCCTGCTGCTCCTGGCGCTACAAGCGGCCTGACCGAGGAACCCAGATGGTCACCCGATGAGGCACCTTTGACGAACTTGAGAGTTTATCTTATTCACATAAAAGAAGACATGGAAGGTGGTCCGTGCCCTAGTGCTATAATTCTAGAACAGCTGCGAGGCCAGGCGCAGGCTGCTAATCTCGGATGCAATTTCCATGTACCAGAACGTGGTGAGAGTATCCGGATCTGAGGGTGACAAAGTCGCTATGTGGTCATTAACAATAATATTCATATCACCATACTCTTTCCATGCGAAAACTGGATCCGTTTATGATCTTGATGTCGCGCCAATTGGTTCGGTTTCCCAAATGTGGAGCTCGTCTGCCTGGGAGTTTTGAACAGGACAAAGTGTTTTCATTGCTGTACATATATTGTTATGCTTCATCGATGTATTATTTTCCATGGTATATTCTATCACACTATCTACCTTGGATAGTTGAAATTATTCCGCCTGAATAGTAAATGAATGATGTATGTACCAACAGCATTTGACTGGTTGAAATTTCCTCAACTGTTTATACCCGTCTTGATCTGTCTAGAGCTCCAATACCGACTTAAGTATACCAAAACACAAGGGGGAAAAAGTTGAACGGTGGTGGCTACGATGATTTGAACTCAACAATAGCATTTTGTCGTCAAGTAATCCGTGCGACTCATTTGAATATGTCCATGATAACACACAACTATGAAACAAGGAGAAACGACTGTGCGAATCCAATGATCCCATCCGTTATTTACTGTCTTGCCTTTACAATGACATCTTCCCATAGAGATCCTTCACCATAAGGGATCCTCAGCCCAGTTAACTGTTCGTCCACCTGCTCCTTGTCAGGTTGATTCTCAGCGAGATCCAGAATCGCCTCGCCATCCCGAGCAAAGGAAATCAGGTCCTCCTCCGTACCCCATTCCCCCATAGCCATCAAACCAATGGGCACACGGCTTCCATCCTGCACATATCCCGCAGGACAGTTGATGGCCGGACAACCAGTGAAATTAGCCAACCACACGTATTCCATATTGCGGACGGAGGACTTTCCATCCGACAAGCCACGCGAGAGGTCCGCATCGCCGCCAATCTTCCACCCAGCCATGGGAGTACTCGGGCTGAGAATGAGGAGGCCCGGATGCTTTTTGAACAAATAAGCAAGGTGGCACATGATGATGTTCCGGAGGCGCTGGGACGCGAGGAAATCCTGTCCGGAAATCTGCCACATGCCCATGGACACGAGGACTTTGTTGGGGGCCGTCAACTTGCTGATCTGCGCGGGGGTGAGGCCCGAGGCGATTTCCGTCATGATCGTGAGGACGTGCGCGCGCTGGCCTTCGGGGAGGTAAGGGATGCGGACGTCGACTACGTCGTAGCCTTGTTTGCGGTAGAAGTCGAGGGCGCGGTCGAAAACGGCGCGGACGGGGGCTTCGGCTCGGTCGATCCAGTCGCGGACGATGCCGATGGTTTTGGTGCGGGGTTTGGAGGTTGTGGATCGGAGGGTGGTGAGGGGGTCGGGGAATGCTGCGGAGGAGGGATCTTTGTCTGCGGGGGCTGGTGCGGCCATGATGCGGTATGCGAGGGCTAGGTCGTCGATGCTGGCTGCCATGGGCCCGTAGACGCCAACGGTTTGCGCGAGGGATACCGTTGGCGCGCCGCTAATGCGGCCATGCGATGGCTTCAGACCCCAGATCCCGCAGAACGACGATGGGATTCGGATTGAGCCGCCGCCGTCTGCGCCCAGGGCGATGGGCACCAGGCCTGCGCCGACGGCGTAGCCGGATCCTCCGGACGAGCCTCCGCAGTAGTAGTTGCGGTTATGGGGGTTTCGGGGCGTCCCGTGGTTGGGGTTGTTGTTGTTGGTATCTTGGATACTCAGGTTAGCATCGTTTGTCCGTTTTTTGTCCTCGGTTGCAAAAAAATGGTGGAAACTGCCTACCCAGACCCAATTCGTGCATCGTCGTCTTTCCGACGATGATAGCGCCGGCCTCTTCCCATTTCTTCACACACCACGATGTCCCCTCGAACTCGCCCGTGAAGTCCAGCTTACTCCCCAGCGTCCGTCGATACCCTTCAAGGTGCACCTCATCTTTCACGACAACCGGCACTCCGTCCAGCGGACCCAACGGCTTCCCATCTTTGTATCTCTGCGTCGACGCCTCCGCCGCCGCGCGAACCCGGTCCACCTGCGATCCCAAAAAAGCAACAGAGTGCTTCCCGGGAGATTTCGGATCCCGACGAATAAGGGGCATCAAGGTCTCGGCCACGACGAGCGGGGTCAATTCACCGGATTTGTACAACGCATGGTAGTCAGCGGAGGTATAGTATCCCGCGGAGCCCTTTCTTCTCTGAGCCGGGACGGGGAGCTCCGCCGGGGTCGATGAATTATCGGACTGATTGTCATCGAGAACCGGGATAACGGTGGGATCGTATCGGGCGGGATACTGCTTTAAATGCGGGATATCGCGGATGATATCGAACCCGGCATTGCGCCAGAAGTAGCTCTGGACGAAGTTTATGTTTTGGATGCTGATTGGGGTGGAGATCAGTTTCGGTTTGGTTTTCTTTTCTTTTCTTTTCTTTTGGGGAGGTGTAGTTATTGTCGAGGTTGGCTTCCAAATTTGCTTACAGGGTAGCTCCGATAGCTAGAGGGAGGCCTCGAAAGACAGGAATCGATTGGTCCTCGTTCTTATAGGGGACGGCCGGTCCTTCGCGCACTTCGGGATAGTAGATGAACTGTGGTTGGGAGCTCATCGTGAGATATTAGTTTTGGATCGTATGACGGAAGTTGTGGAGAGGAAACTGGAATGAATAAAATGGCTTTGGGTATTTTAAATGAACTTTGAACCGCGGTCCAGCATGTGGTTAAGTGCCAAGCCACTTTGTAATCGACTTAAACCGTTTCTTTCATTTTTGGGTCTCTCTTTTAGCTTCTACTGTACATAGTATCATCATTGGTATCTTACATAAATAAGGGAGCTATTATATAGGCAGCATGCGACTCCTATATTTTCACAGGCCGAGCTTGATGTTCGCTTTGTCCAGTGCGAGCGCGATGCCGGTTATGATGCCCACATATGCGATCAAGACACCCATGGCTTGCGCAGTCGTGGCATCAAGCGTGGGCACGCTCAGGTTGACTACTCCTGTGAGCAGATTTGCTACGAGGAACAATACAAGTCCGTTCTTGTTAAAAGCCATCATTATGCGGCTTGTCACGACTGATGCCCGCTCAAGTTCACCGTCCTTCCCGGTCTCCCCGTGAACTGAGGGGAAAAACACACTTTCGATGAGACAGAAGAGAAAAAGTTGGGCATTGTTGAAGGCAGACACCCAGAGCACATACGGCATATTAGCCAGACGGCGCGAAACTGGGATACCGGCCCCCAATCCCATAGCATGTGTGGAATTTAAAACGAAGAGCGTTGTCCAGACCAGGGTCTGCAGTCCCAGACTAAGAAGCACGCCCTTTCTGGCCCGTTGGGGCGACCGGGATGGCGATGTCCCGCGCGGGATGATTCGAATGCCAATCGCACGCCCCGCAAGGAAGATCGCAAGGTACCCCAGAAAGGAGAAAACACCCTCTCGGTTTTTTGACAGCAGGTCCGGTCCGCGCGGGGAGACAAGAATATAGCGCTTAAGGTCGGTTGATTCCAGAGCTACCTGATATAAGATTGCAATCCCCAGAGAAAGAATCTCGTACGATGGGATTAGTGTAGCTAGAGCGTCGAAGATCTCCACAAATGGTGGCAGAAGGCCCAGGGTGAAAAAGAAGTTCCAGTGCACTCCGTATTCTGTTACATGCTCCGCGTAGTCGAGACCTTTGACACTATATAATCGGATCAACCCCAGCACGAGCAAAGGAATCGAGTGTCGAGTAGATGCTATCAACTTCTGCCACAGGGTAGTCTTCTTGGAACGGTTATTCCGACTTTTAAGAACCGAGCGAGCAGATACCACTCCACCTGAAAACACGAACGACCCAACTCCAAGGTCCATGAGCGATGTGCCCCAGTTTTCAGCTTTCGCGAATCGTCGAGGAAAGATGCGAAAGTCAACGGCTAGGATGGCAACACAAGTGATGATCATCATGGCAGCACGATAGGTTGTGAGGAACGGGTGGACAGGTAATGGTTCGGACGAGTCAGATGCATGCTTCGGGACATTCTTCTTAGTCGCTGGAGGTTTAGCTTTCAGTTGGGGACGGGAAGGTGTCGACGTTAGGAGGAGCACGAGAGCCGGAAGGGCTAGGAGTATGTTGAGGGTCCAAGGCGTCGACGAGTAGAGTGTAGTTGCAAAGAGAATGGACAATACGGTCAGGAAGAAGTCGGTGATTAATGCCGGCACACCATAGGGATTGAAGAACGAGAGACGAGACTGGAGCACCGACCAGAGAAGAACTGAAGCCTAGTTGTTTAATTGTATTAGCCAAGGCGCACCGTAGAGCAACATTGTGAGTAGCCGCTAAATACTCACGGGAGCAACGAGGGTGACGGCGTTGATCTCTAGGATACTTCCACCTGCGAGATTCGACACGAATGCCTCCTTTCGAGCTTTATAGCTTGAATCCATGGCAATAATTCGGTGGTGACGCTTACTTGCTAGATAATCTTTTCCCGTAACTCGATTGAATTACCTTGAACCTGTATTCTTCTTCATTTGGAGATCCATATCAAGCAAGAGGCAACACGGGGAAGCAAAAACGGGGAAATGACAACTTGCAACTTGCAACTTGCAACTTGCGATGGTTGGGCGCATCCAAAGAAACCATGTGCCTGTACATTACTGTATAGTACAGACGTAACAATGTCGATGCAGGCGGATGGGCCTATTGTTACTGTGTATGGTAATCCAATTTACTGCATCCAATCTTTCCTCATGACTTCCCTCAATCATCTTCTGTCAACTTCATTGCAATGGATTCCCCCAATAACTTCTCTACAAAGCTGGCAATGTCTGTGGTCTTGTCCACATTCCTCAATTATTATTTTTTTCCCCAGACTCTTTGGACAAAGTATCTCTCACCCACTGACAATTTACAAAGAAAAGAAGGGGTTGAACTCGGAAAAAGGGGATTAATTAACCAACTAACTTAACTCAAGTCCCCCTCGTACTTTACTTTCCCGTTTAGCCTCTGGCCATGACTCGTCCATCAAACGTCAGACCGTCGGTTTTATTTTTAATTTTTTACTTTGATCTCCCGGATTGCATACCATGGGACATACCGCTGGCTAGAACTTGGTCTACATAAGAGACACGAGATTCCTAAGATACGAGGAAGAATAGAGAAGTTTCATAGGCTTGCTCCCATGGACTGTCGCAGCCACTGGATCAGGGAAACAATCTCTAAGCTCAACATCATGCTTCAGGCCTACGCCTCAGAACTAAACCACAACGATCTTGTTGCGTGGAGGATGATCAATGATTGGTACAGGACCGACGCTACCCTTGCTTTCTGATAGCCAGAAATAGTTAACTAACATTATTGAACCCCTGAGATTAGAGGCGGGATTATATGTGAAACAGTGAGGCTTCAACAATATCCTTACCCATCATCATTCACACCACCATGTCTTGATTCCGTACCCCGCGGAGTCGATCATCATCGGTTTCCAGGAATGTAAACGACCACCTTCTCCATCAAAATAGCGAATGCTATTAGACTACGGAGTATTCAGGATTTCGGGTGTTCTGCAGTTACGAAAGGGCCCACCACACATGGCATTAGTACAACATCTGCTGCATGCTATTGTTTAGGCCAATATCACATGCGGACCCTGGGGTACTCTCGGCATTGCTAATAATCTTGGAGAATTCAACGATACTCTTCATGATACCTCTCTGCTCTACGTCATCTTTGACCTATACTTAGTAAAGGAGGTTTCAGGAGATACCTCGGCGACAGCCTGGACTTATCGAATCTCCGAAAGGGGTTGTGGGATAAAATGGAGTTTTTTCAAGGAGAAAAAAAAAAAAAAAAAAAAA
>ML739311.1:0-26764 GCA_009193565.1 Aspergillus coremiiformis
AAAAAAAAAAAAAAGAGAAATGGAAATGGATGGGAGGGGAAAACTTGATCAAAAGGAAGAAGAGAGTGTGAAGTAATGAAGTGGTTGAGCTCCAGTTGCTGCGGCCGTCGATTCGAGCTGCTGGCGCTAGCGATGCCAAGCCCAAACACCAGCACAAGAAATTCCCAGAGCCGCCTTCACGGTCTGGATCTTCGTTACATTTACCCCCTCCCCCCCCCCTCAATCTTCACTCTTATTTTCCATTTCCTATACAGTGTCTGTATAAGAGACAACCTTCAAAATGGCTACAGCAGTCTCCCAGGGGGCCGCTGGCAACACCACCTTCAAGGTGCGTTCGTTTCGCAGAGGGAAATACTTGGCGTGGGACGGGTTCTAATAATCGGGCAGGACAAGGAGAAGCCTATGGCAGTGCGGACGTCCAACATCCTAGCAGCTAGAGGTATTTACAATTTTGCGAAAGACTAGAGACTATGGTGCTGACCTGAGAACAGCTGTCGCCGATGCCATCAGAACGGTATTGATGTCACAGCGGTCCGCATTCTACATGAGGGGCTAACATGTCAACTAGTCTTTGGGACCCAGAGGAATGGATAAGATGGTACGGCTTTTGATGTATACCTGTCAAGAATGTGTGGCTAATACAACTCTAGATTCAAACACCCAAGGGCAACACCATTATCGTACGGACCTTTAACCCCGAACCTGCAAAATCACTGCTAACCCCCACAGACCAACGATGGAAACACTATGTTGAAGGATATGAGCGTTATGCACCCCGCAGCCCGGATGCTGGTTGACCTGAGTGCTGCTCAGGATGTTGAGGCTGGAGATGGAACGACATCAGTTGTTGTAATTGCAGGAAGCCTGCTGGGTGCCGCGGAGCGTCTGTTGTCAAAGGGTATCCACCCCACCGTCATCTCGGAGTCGTTCCAAAGAGCTGCAGCCGCGGCTGTTGAGATCCTTCACAATATGTCCCGCCCCATCAGTCTGATGGACCGTTCGACCCTCCTCCAAGCGGCCTCTACTTCCCTTTCGTCGAAAATCGTGTCGCAGCACTCTGGACTCCTTGGCCCCATGGCGGTCGACTCGGTGTTGAAGGTCGTTGATCCCAAGACTGCTGAGAATGTTGACCTCAGGAATATTCGGATAGTCAAGAAGGTTGGCGGCACAATTGAAGACAGTGAGATGGTTGATGGGTTGGTGTTGAACCAGTCCGTCATCAAGAGCAGTGGAGGTCCCACAAGAATTGAGAAGGCCCGGATAGGTTTGATTCAGTTCCAACTCAGCCCTCCCAAGCCTGATGTAGGTCGATGTCCTTTCAAAACACTGTTCCCATTGCTAACTAGAATGAAATGCAGATGGAAAACCAAATTGTTGTGAACGACTACCGCCAAATGGATAAAATCCTTAAGGAAGAGCGCCAGTACCTTCTCACCATGGTTAAGAAGATCCAGAAGACGAAGTGCAATGTCCTCCTTATTCAGAAATCCATCCTTCGTGATGCGGTGAACGACCTCTCTCTCCACTTCCTCTCTCGTCTGAAGATCCTTGCTGTGAAGGACATCGAGCGTGACGAGGTTGAGTTCCTTTGCAAGAGTCTCGGCTGCAAGCCCGTCGCCAACGTTGACTCTTTCACCGAAGACAAGCTGGGCACTGCAGACCTTGTCGAGGAGGTCCAGGCTTCTGGTGCCCGGTATGTGAAGATCACCGGCATCAAGTCTGCTCCTACCACCAACCAAACCGTGTCGATCGTCGCTCGCGGTGCCAACAACCTCATCTTGGACGAGGCGGAGCGTTCTCTGCATGACGCTCTTTGTGTGATCCGCTGCCTGGTCAAGAAGCGCGCCCTCATTGCTGGTGGTGGAGCTCCCGAAATCGAAGTCGCCCACGCGCTCGCAAAGCGCGCTCGTGAGCTCACCGGTACGGAGGCCATTTGCTGGAAGGCCTTTGCCGAAGCAATGGAAATTATCCCCACCACACTGGCAGAGAACGCCGGTCTTAACTCGATCAAGGTAGTCACCGACCTGCGTCACCGCCATGCCCAGGGCCAGCACAACGCCGGTGTGAGCATCCGTAGCGGCGGTGTGAAGGACGACATTACCGAGGAGAATATCCTGCAGCCTCTCCTGGTGAGCACCAGCGCGATCGAACTCGCGGCCGAGACGGTTAAGATGATCATGAGAATTGACGACATTGCCTTGTCGAGGTGATTTACGGTGGGGATAAATTGAAAAGTGGAAATGTATAGAAAAGGGTAGTGGTTGTATCATGACGAGTAATTCTTCCAAAATCAGATGACCATTAAAGCTACCTACCTGCTACTTGACTGCTATTCGAGAATCATAATCCGTTTCATATGTACACCGTATCGTCCATGCATACAGCACTATTGCACACCTTCTTTAATGCCACCATTCAACACTTAAAATACATGTCGTCGTTAATCTGAAAGCTCGGGAACCAGTGATGTCGATAGATCATATCACTCCAAGAATGGATTTGCCTCAAAGGTGTTATTATATATGACATGGGAACTATGGACATGGGACTAGCCACCATTACGTCCAAACGTGCTGTAAGAGAAAGGGGTATAGATTGCAAAATAGATCAGAAACATATAACGCAGACAATGTCAAAGATCAACAACTACCTCGAAGGTAATAAGAACAGCTCGGCCAGGAACTTTTCCTCCAAGACAAACCGAGACAGACCCATGTATCATTTGGAAATAAACAAAAAGAGGATGTTATGCAAACCAATATCCAAGAAGTCAAAAATAGTATAGCATAGGAACTCCAAAAAAAAGGGGGGGGGGGAAGGTAAAAAACCACATGCGAGAAGTCATCACATCATCATATCACTGCAGAATCGTAACCAAAGCCTTTTTAGCTCCTGAGAGTCTTTTAGACCCATCTGGCCGACCCGTTGCTTTAGTGCTGAGCAGTTCATGCAATGACGCCTGATCCAGCAGCCCCTGAGCCCCATCGAAACCGCTTTAGGCCTCCCTTGATGGCTTCCTGGCCACAAGATGCGGAGGTTCTGCCACTAGAAAAATTGCCATCGCTCATGAATGATCCTACCCCAGTGCTCGCCTCCATCCTCCCGACCTCACGGCCAATTACATATCCTGCCGAGAAGCTGATTGCCGAGAAGAGAACGACGACACCAGCGCTGATGACCCATGTCATAATTGTTGGACTAGCTGTCGAGTCCGCTATGGTTGCTCGGCGACTCTTCCTAGACGCCGAGGGGTGGTGCTCTTTCGGGGAGTTAGATCGCCGCTTCACCTTGGAAGCGGAGCGTGGTGGATAAGGAGCCACAGGTGGTCGCCTTGTCTCGGCAGCTGATGCGGGTACTCCTTCAGTAAATTCTTCTCCCATTGCAATTGATTCTGACACCAGTCGGAACGAGGCTGGATGTATTCGCGAGGGTCCCGATGGAGGGGAGGGTGTTGAGTCT
Source organism: Aspergillus coremiiformis (assembly GCA_009193565.1). NCBI lineage: Eukaryota > Fungi > Ascomycota > Eurotiomycetes > Eurotiales > Aspergillaceae > Aspergillus > Aspergillus coremiiformis. Next base: position 3,460 of record ML739311.1, read on the forward strand.
GACTTGGGTAGACCCCGTGCAGCGGCTGCACAAGAAAGAAGGGTAGAGAGACTAGAGCGGAGGGCTGCATCGTGGTCGGCCTGGTAAGATGGTGAAATCATATTGTAAGGACTATGCTGCTGTGACTGTCTGCGAGGCGTCCTTGGATTGGCTTGAGGGTTCCGTCTGATAGCCGTTTGACGGCTGCAATTTGATACTTCGCTGGGTTGGGATCGGTGTCTCTCGGCCGACCTTGTCCAGGCTGAAGAATCCTGAGATGCTGGCGGATGAGAGAAGACGTTTGGTTGCGGGACAAAAGGGGATGAGCTGATTCTCATCCCCAAAGCTGTAGATGAATCATCCTCGTCACTCGAGGGACTATCCGACACTGACGGCGGTCCAGAGCGAGAAAGTAGCGGACCAGCCAAATCCTCATTGGAACTGGTCATAACGCGGTCCGATTCACTTTCGCTTTCCTCATACTCGTCTTGACTGCTGCTCTGTTCCCGGGACGAGTAGTCAACTTGTGCAGTTGTAACGGCAGCCAAGTGCTGCAGACGCCGTCGTCGACTACGGCGATGGTACGCTCTTGGTCCATTTTGCTCGACACGCAGACCAGTGGTAATGATGTCGTCATTTGTAGCGGTGGAGGAAAGGGACGAGGAGGAGGGCTGAGAGGAGACCTCGATCCACGAGTCTATATAATATTGGAGTGAGTACATATTGGTACTACAGGAGCGGCGATATTTGGCAGTAGGGATGTAACCATATGCAAGTTGCAGGAGAGGGGTAACGACACAAGTGTGAAGAGGCCGGGATATTTGTTGCAGGATGAGAAGGACTTACCTTCAGATCTCGTGGTTGCGACACCAGATGGAGAACGTGACTGAAAGGGATTCTGATGATGGACGTCTCGTGTTGCTCGTCGAGGCTCATCGGGTTGCACCTGACCTAGCAGGTCATAGTGATTTGGTTGCATAGCGTTGTATATTTGGTGATTGAGGATTATAGAGAAGCAGTGTTGTCAAAATGGTAGGAGGCGGATCCTACAAATATAGAGTCAAAGGAGGGGGTGCTGTCGATCACTTCCACTCAATCAGACCACCAGCGGTCAAGGAATGGATGACTGGATTCCGAAGCCAGAAAGCCAGTAAGCCAGTAAGCCAGTGAGTGTGTGTGAATGAAAGTGGGGGAAGTGCGTGGGGAAAAGCAAGTGGATGGTGAGTTTAATTGTTCTTGATTATCTTATCAGACGCGGATACCACATCAATCATGATAGATCAAAGACACATTGACATGGAACAAAAACCTTGACAGAAGACAGATTCAAGGTGGTTGGTTAAGAGGGAGAGGGAAGTTGGACAATAAACGGGCTGGAAATAGAACAGAAGGTAAAAGGAAGTAAGGCAGGAACCTACTAATGATGTATGCGCACAGCTGACTTTATGTGATTGATTAAGTTCAACATCAGCAGATCAGTGCAAGAGCCACTCACAGTTCACCCGACATCGGCAGAGGACCAGACGATGGGAGAAGGAAAAGGAACGATAGGAAGAAACGAAGGAGGGAATGACTTGGAACTGTGGCCAAAAAAGAAAAAAGGCCGTTAGGGAGTACTCCGTACTCCAGACAACCTTCTACAAATCAATGGACTTTGCCAAGACTGAAGCCTCCATTGAAAGTCTTCACACGTTGCTCACACTAGGGAGACAAGGAGGGAGTTAATAAAGCAGCCGTGAAGCAAATAATAATCGTCCATTATTCCAATTCTATCCAATTACAATTGGCAAGCAAATCCACAATAACTTTTCGAGTGCTCAAAGCCAGTCAGCAGAAACAACCCGTCCCTAGTCATACAAATGATCCCAAACCCTGTTCAACAGAGAAATAAAGAAAACAACGGTTCATCAAGGTATCGTGTGAAATTAGAAGGTGACCTTGGTACCCTTGTACTCGGGGATACCGCCACGGGCCTTGTTGGGCGCACCGCCACCACGTCCGCCAAAGCCACCACGGCCACCGCGAGGGCCACCGCGACCACCACGAGGGCCACCGCCGCGAGGACCACCACGGCCACGGCCACCACCAGCACCACCGTTGTTGGCACGGGGAGTGCTGAAGTCCAGGCGGACGGGACGGCCATCAATCTCGGCACCGTTCAGCTCGTTCAAGGCCTGGCGAGCTTCCTCAACCGACGAATACTGGACGTATCCGAAGCCCTTGGGACGGCCCGAGTCGGGATCGGTCGGCAGGCGGATGCCCATGACGCTTCCCTTCGCACCAAACATCTCGTGCAGAGAGTCCTCGTTAGCACTGAAGGGGATGTTGCCAACGAACAAGGTATCGCTCTCAGGGCTGGTCTGATCACCAAAGTTACGGGCACGAGCCTGGGCACGGTCGTTGAATCCACCCTGCTCCCTGTTTGCCGGACGACCGGTAGCATAGTCGAGGTTGATCTTGCGACCGTCGATTTCGGTGTCCTTCTTAGCCTCGAAAGCCTTGGCGGCGTCGGCACCGTTGGCGAACTCGACATAACCGAATCTGAAAGAATGAGTACAGGATTACAGACGACTTGATTGAGGAATACTCACCCACGAGAACGACCGGTGTCACGCTCGGTCATGATACGCACGCCAGAAAGCTCACCGAACTGCTCGAACTCACTCTGAAGCCAGGCCTCATCCACATTCCAGGAGAGGTTGCCAACGAAGAGGTTGGCCGATGCACCGGTGGCAGGCTCCTCGGTCTTGGTCTTCTTGGGAGTGGCAGAGGGCTCATCCTCAGCCTTGCGCTTCTTGGAGTCCTTGGCAGACTCTTCGCTGTCTTCGGACTCAGACTCGGAGTTGGAGTCAGAAGAGTCAGACTCACTAGACTCAGAAGACTCCTACAACTATTAGCAACTGGAAACACAAAAAGCAGAAAGGGCATCGCATACCTTCTGGGCCTTCTTGGGGGCCGCCTCATCGCTCTCGGACTCGGACTCATCGCTGTCGCTGTCGCTGGCCTCCTTGGCAGCCTTCTTAGGAGCCTCTTCAGACTCCGATTCAGAGGAGTCGGAAGAGTCGGAAGAAGTCTCGGCAACCTTCTTCACCTCCTTCTTAGCAGGCTTCTCATCCTCAGACTCGGATTCAGATTCCGACGAAGAGGAATCGGAAGAAGAAGAGTCAGACTTGACCTTCTTAGACTCCTTCTTAGGCTCCTCCTTCTGCTTCTTGGCAGGCTTCTTCTCCTCACTCTCACTGCTGGAGGCATCTCCCATCTCTTCATCGCTGTCAGAGTCAGACTCCGCTTCCGATGAAGATTCAGAAGAGGACTCAGCAGCCTTCTTGCCGGCCTTCTTGCCGGCCTTCTTCACCTCCTTCTTGGCAGGCTTCTCCTCCTCGCTTTCACTCTCGCTGCTGGAGCTGGAAGATTCCATTTCTTCATCGCTGTCAGACTCAGAGCTGCTGCTGGGAGTAGGCTCCTTCTTCTTGCGCTTAGACTTATCCCCCTTAGAGGCGGCATCACGAGCAATCTGCTTGCTCTTGGCCTTGGGCGACTGGGAGGCCTTGGAGACGCCAGCATCCTTGACCTTGCTCAAGGTCTTGTCAACGGCCTTCTCAGCACCCTTCTTGGTAACGGACTTAGTCTTGGACATTTTGAATCTGGTGAGGCCGATGATTAGCTGACGGAAAGGAATAGAAGGAGGCGACAAGATCGAACTCACCAAGATATATTTAACCCTTGAGTAGTAAAAATAAAAGTCACAGATGGTTTAACAAGAGAACCCACTAAAGTGCGGCAAATCGTACAATCCCTCAATCACCCGATTTAAGAAGAGATTTCTCAGGTACCCACAAGTAACCCACAAAGACAGTGATTAAGCCCACAAGAGACGGACAGGAAATACGCAACTGTGTAATATGAAACCCACGAGAGTAACCCACAGATCCCACAAGATAGATTGCAATATGCCACAGCCTACAGCCCTCAGTGTATTAAGCCCACAGGATGTCTGTTGGTGAGTGTGAATATCAAGATGGAAATTTTTGTTGTTTTAAAGTCACTCGGTAGAACTCACTACTAAGTGAAGGATAAAAGGAGAAAGGGGGTAGAAAAAAGTGAGATAGTAAGTGAAGAGGGTTAGAAAGAGATGGAGGAAGAAAAAAATTTCAAAAAGCTGGAGCTGAGATAAGAGGTGGACCCCCGGGCGGAAAGAAAACGGTGAAAAAAAAAAAAAAAAAAAAAAAAAAAAAAAAAAAAAAAAAAAAAAAAAAAAAAAAAAAAAAAAAAAAAAAAAAAAAAAAACAAAAAAAAAAAAAAAAAAAAAAAAAAAAATGGAGCCTGGCAGAAATTCCTGCATACCGCCTGCCAAACAGCCCCTAGTATACTCAGGCACCTGAAGTGGGAACCTGCAGGGTACATGATTGGTCAAGCATACTAGCATGAGGTCCCGTCCCCGACCTCACACCCGACCAACTTCCAATTGAACAATTGCATTGCATTGAGCTGGCCGCATCTCAGTGTACCTCAGCTATTACCCGACCTATTCTGCTCTCCCTGTCCCCCATCCTCATTCACCAACACGTGTTCTTGGTCTCAATTGTTTCTCACCTTGCTTTCGAGTGATATTCACGCAGTCAATGGGTAATTCTTGATCGCTTTTTGTTTTGAAATCATGCCCCTCCCGCCCTCTTCCTATCGCCCGCGGAAAAAGAGAAAGTTGAGCTTGTCTTCCTCCGGGTCGAACAATGCTCTGATTGTGGACACTGGAAACGACAAACATATTCCTGCGTTCCCGCTAGTGTCTTTCTTATGGGCTGCTCGGGCAGGCGTGTCTCAATGGCTCGTTCTTCCTCTTATTCTGATGGCAGTGGGCCTCTTCCGCTGGGCCGTTAGTTTGTGGGGATACTCTGGTAAGCAGAATGATTTCTCAGTTAATGAGGCTTGTTTCTCACCCAGGTAGGCTTTCAAGTACCCCCGATGCATGGTGATTTCGAGGCGCAAAGACATTGGATGGAGATAACCATTCACCTGCCCATGTCAAAATGGTATACATACGATCTGCAATATTGGGGACTCGATTATCCGCCATTGACTGCATATCATAGTTGGTTTCTGGGGAAAATGTACGTGAACGCTGGGTGTCGCGAGATATAGCCGTATCGGTGCTAATGGTGAACAGTGGTACCCTCTTTGATCCGTCGTGGTTTGCTCTAGATGAGTCTCGCGGCTTGGAAGACCCTCGGCTAAAAGTATTCATGCGTGCCACGGTGATAGTATCCGAGTATCTGATCTATATCCCGGCGGTAGTCAATTTCCTGCGCCGGTACACGCAAATGCATGGAGTTCCTGTATGGTCTGCTTCCATCGCCCTGGCTGCTATCCTTCTGCAACCGTCGACTATCCTGATCGATCATGGCCATTTCCAATACAACACTGTGATGCTAGGGCTTGTTGTTGCAAGTTTAGATGCGATTCTCGCAGGGCGCATGCTCTGGGCCTGTATCTTTTTTGTGGGGGCTTTAGGTTTCAAACAAATGGCCTTATACTACGCGCCTGTCATGTTCGTCTTTCTCCTGGGAATCTGCGTTTTCCCTCGTCGTATTCTGATAATCCGCCTTCTTTGCATTTCCATGGTCACGATTGCTGCATTTACCGTTCTTATTGCCCCGCTGGTTGTGGGTGCAGTCAGTACTGATGGCCGAAATGATCTCTTCTCTGTTCCCTTGCCTCCTCTACTGCAGGCCCTACCTATCGAGCTGGATAAGAACTCGATACTCTACGCACCCTTACTCCAGCTGGCGCAGGTGATCCATCGAGTTTTCCCTTTTGCTCGTGGCCTGTTCGAAGACAAGGTCGCCAACGCCTGGTGCGCCATCCACACGTTTTACAAGCTCCATCGATTCGAGACGACTCTGCTTCAACGTGTGTCACTAGGTGCCACTTTGGCGTCGATTTTGATTCCCTGCTGTATAATCTTTCGTCATCCACGTGCTTCATTCCTCCTTCCCGCTTTGTCTACCGTGGCCTGGGGATTTTTCTTGTTCTCCTTCCAGGTCCACGAGAAGAGTGTCCTGCTTCCACTGTTGCCCATGACACTCTTGCTCGCTGGCGATGGCGGGTTGAGCAAAGAAACCCGCGCATGGGTGGGGTGGGCCAACATGCTTGGCTCTTGGACAATGTTTCCCCTTCTGCAGCGCGATGGCCTCCGAGTTCCATATTTCGTCATGACGTTCCTCTGGGCTTATCTACTAGGCCTTCCTCCCACCTCCTGGGAGATTTACCGAAGCCGACCCTCCTCGGATGACTCCAACTCGCCCCACGAACCTCACATGTTCACCAAACTTCTTCATTCGTGTTTCTATCTTGCCATGGTCGCGTGGCATGTGCTGGAAGCGTTTGTTCCTCCTCCTCTTGGAAAGCCCGACCTCTGGGTGGTACTCAATGTTCTTATTGGCGCTGGTGGGTTTGGGCTTGCATATCTGTGGTGCTTACGGAAGTTATTATTACAGTGGTGGATGATTGGCAGCAAGGTACCTACAGAACAGGATCCGCGGAAAAAGAACCAATAATACACGCAAGCGTCTGTTTCCTATATTCCAAATATTGGGAGGTTAATTTAAATGATACCCATTTTCTTTTCGGGGACGTCACTCATAACCATGTGCTGTACATACCATTTCTTACGCAGTCTACAGAATACCCGAATCTTATCTATACCACAGCAAAATCAACCAAAGACTGACTGTACACCATCCTCAAGCAACCCCACAGCTCAGGTCAAACGTCATAGTTTACATTTTAATTAATTCTAGACTGGAATCCAAGAAAGGGGGGAAATGCATCGTCTAATATACAATCTATACATAAACCCGAACTCAAAACACCGCTCAGTGAAAACCCAGACCGCATGCACTTGGTCCCATGAACGAGTGTAGTTATCTAGACCTTGAACCCATAGCCAGCCATGCAAGCCTTGTACTGTTCAATTATAGACTTACATTCTTGCGCTGGGTCGTCGGATTTCGAGAAGAGCATGCAGTCGTCCCGGGCGGTCTTTTCGGCCTTGCAGACGCAACAGGGCTATAGATATTATTATTATTTTTTTTTTGACTATAGTTATATCCGTAGGTGTTCCGAGAGCGGAGAGAACAATTATACCTTTGGCTTTTCGGCAGACGCTGGGGTAGGTTCGGGGGTCTTCTCAGTTGAACCTGCGGAGATTTGTATGTTAGTAGAGTTGCGGAGAAACCGGAGGTTGGGGGAAAGTTGACTGACTGCTGGAACCAAAGAGCCACGCCATGTTGTGAAGGATTAATTGATTGAAGAGGAGACTTAGCTTGGAGGTTAAGCGGAGAGGATTGTAGATTTTCAGTGAACGACGACTTGAAGGTTAAATGTGCAAATGATGCGATGACCGAACGGCGGATTTGGTTGCTGTGGATTCCTGGAGCGGATCGGATTGGGCTTAGCGTGCGTTTTGCATCTTCATTGGATCGCGCATACTAACTAATAAATCATCCCGCTTGGACTTTCTGAAGTTTTTATTCTTTTGCCTTCGCACTTGCTTTACTTTCCCACACACTTTCTCTCTTTATAATTTTCACTGGGGGCCCATTTTGTATAGTCGTTTTAGACAACTTACGATTCACCATTTTGGTGTCATCTTCTTTGATTCTTTCCTTTTGATCTCTGCTCCCCCCTGGATTTACCCCACCATGGCCCCTCCGAAGGTCTTTTCTCTTGAAGGCAAGGGCCTCAAGCTGGACACCGCGAAGGATATCGAAGCTCATATCAAGCCTCTGCTCGAGAGCACGGACTACACTGAAATCCGTCTTGGCGGAAATACTTTTGGCGTGACAGCCTGTGAGCGTTTGGGCGCTGTCTTTTCCACCCAGAAGAACCTCGAAGTCGCTGAACTTGCCGACATCTTCACCTCGCGTCTGATTGAAGAGATCCCCATCGCTTTGACTCACCTTTTGAATGCGCTCCTCGAGATCCCGACTCTTCACACCGTCAATCTTTCCGACAATGCGTTCGGCAAGCGGACCTCGAAGCCCCTCGTCGACTTCCTTTCCGCCCACGTTCCTTTGCGCCATCTGATTTTGAACAATAACGGTATGGGCCCCGATGCGGGTGTGGAGATTGCGGGAGCGCTGGAAGAGCTTGCAAAACGTAAGGAGGAAGCCCGCAAAACAGGAAAGGAGGTCCCTCAACTGGAGAGCATTGTCTGTGGCCGCAACAGATTGGAGAATGGAAGTATGGCGGCTTGGGCTCGTGCGTACGAGGTGCACGCCGCAGGAATGCGCTCGGTGAAGATGACCCAGAACGGAATTCGTCAGGAGGGTATCTCGCTGCTGCTGAGGGAGGGTCTTCGCCACGCTAGCGGTCTGGAGGTCCTTGATTTGCAGGATAACACCTTCACTGTCATGGGTTCTACGGCCCTCGCTGAGGTGCTGCCAGGCTGGATTGCCCTGCGCGAACTTGGTGTCGGTGACTGTTTGCTCTCTGCTCGTGGTGGTGTGAAAGTTGCTCAGGCTTTGGCTGGTGCCAAGAACGAGAAGTTGGAAACTCTTCGTCTGCAATACAACGAGATCTCGGCCGAGGGTGTTAAGCAGTTTTTGCACGCGACCAAGACCGCGCTGCCATCGTTGCGCCGAATTGAGCTGAACGGTAACAAGTTCATGGAGGAGGATGATATGGTGAATGAGTTGCGCGAGGTTTTAGAGGCTCGTAAGGAAGAGCATGGCAAGGATGACGACCCGGAGGATATGTGGGGCGTGGACGAGCTGGATGAGCTTGAAGAAGATAGTGGCGAGGAAGAAGAAGAGGAGGAGGAGGAGGAAGAAGAGGCTGAGAGGTTCGTCAAAGACAATATCCAGGCCGAAGATGCAAACGTGGCTCAGAAGCAGGACAAGGATGTCGACGAACTTGCCGAGGCTTTGGAAAAAACTGGTCTGTAAACATGCTCTGGCTTGACTGACCACTTCGTCCATCCTCGTCATTCCCCATATCCCCGATGCAGCGGCGGGAATTACTTGCGCGCAGGAGCTCGGGGCCATGTCTTGATGATGTGTCTGACGCCAGCTGGCATGCGTTAGTTGGTTACGGTCAAAAGAGTTCACAAGAATGAGCTCCGGAAAAGACCGAATCAACGGATGTACCAGTTGACATTGCTCTGATCTCCCCCCGCCGTGAGTTGCGCACTTGGATACGGCCGACGTCCTTTGCTTTTATGCTTTATGCCCATCGTCACGTTCGCATCTGGGTGCTCGTATCTTTGTTTTCAGGGACATTAGATTAGACACACCCATTGGCCCGTTTCAATCATACGACTTAGATTTCCCTCCAGTGATGTACATCATAGTTATTATCTTGGGAGAATACTCTACTGAACTCACAATATGACCGTATAACACATATGACTGCCTGAATTCAAACCAAGGCAGACGTCGACCCTGGAGCGCCTTCAAGTCATCACAAGGCCACTGTCAAGAAGTAATCTATCATTGTGCACCGCGCCAGCTCCACGATCGGTGCTTTCTTGTCAACTGCAGCTATTTAGTATGATCTCCCCTTTTCACACATTGGGTATATGAGCCACAGAACTACTAGAACTCTCAATACGGTGCAAGTTGCTCGTCAGGTATTAGATCAATGTATTTTTTTTTTGAAATCCCACAGGCGATCTCCATTAGAGGATTGAGGTAGTTCTTAAACCATTTGCTAGTCATACAAGTTGTAGACGTCGTTACCGGAACGACGCTCGTCCATAAAAAAAAGTACTATCATAACCATAGCCCCAAGAGCTACATTTCCATTATCTGACAGGACCAGATTGCAGGACCAGCCAGCTCCCGCCCTTCGACTGAATTCATCGCCGAGCTAGGAAGGTTCCATCGCGGTTTGGCCGCAGGCGTCACCAAACCAATACTGCGTCACCAATCGCGCAGCATTGGTGTTCTTTTCCGTAAAATCATAACGCTGAGAAGCGCGGATGGTAAGGATCGTTCCATCAAAATCCGCCTCTAGGACACGGGCTTGACGAGGACCCATAAGAGATATAAGCAAGACCTGTTAGATGTAAGATTGGTAATTCATCTAAAATCCAGTAGGGGTCTTACCGGGGCAACGATGTGCGGACGCAGCGCTTTGGTATTCAGACGACCATACATAATATCTGTGATGGTCATAATTTCTCCACGAAGCAGTCGATCGTCCCCATTCACTCCACTTTCTACAATGACCTTGCAGTGTGGAAAGTTTCCCGAGTGGTAATCGGTTATTGATACAGCGTACCAGTGAAAATCTGAAGACTCCAGCAGTTGGCCGAAGGGGTAATCTCCAAGTCTGTCACGAACAGTCAGCAGGCTGACCCCCCACAAAAAAAAAGACAGCTGCAAGAGGACACGTACTCTCGATAATGGCCAGAGGGCGGAATGTTATCGGGGTCCCTTTGCGCTGCATAATTCCAGCACCTACTAAAGTGGCGGGTAAAGAAGAGGAGTATCTCGCGAGTATCCCACATGATGTGATCTGGATCAGGCTCAAGTTCCACCACCTCGTCCTCGTCCTCCTTCAGTGGAAGAGGCAGTTCTTCTTGGTATGGTTTAAAGAAGCGTGGATAATTTTGGGTATCCTCTCCTTCAAGGGACAAGGGGAGATGACGAATACCAGCCGCCTTTAGGTCAGAGGATTCAACATGCTGACTCGGGGTTTGCTTTATCAGGTTCTCGATAATAGCCAACTTTTGACGGCGAGCGGCCCTCTCCAGTTTTAGAGCCTCGGTCATCTTGAATTTGATGATGGTAGACAAATATAAGAAGCGGCTTCAACTATCAGCAAGAAGACGGAGAGAGAAAAAGATTGGCGAGCTTGACAGTCAGATGGATGACGAGACAACATTGAAGGGATGAAGGACACGGGATCTGTGGCCTAAGGTATAAACCACTGACTCTCACTTGTTGCCCGGCAACGTCCGTGCGACCACTCATTTGCCTTAGCTTGCCGCCTATTAACTAACTGAATGAGATGCATTGAACTACTCCGTACTGTACCTATCTTTAGTATTTGGCGGCGATACGCGCGGGCTATTTCTGCTCTGTGATTGTTCAACTCGCCCGACCTCCCCGGCAAGATGTATCTCAATGCACTTTATCGCGCTTTGGGTTCAATTCCTTCGAACATTGATATCGAACCACTCGGCCAAAATCCCAGCTGACGTTTGGTGTGCCTAGACTAGATATTATGCCTCTACGGAGTACCAACAATTGATTGGTAAGAAGCACCACGTCGAGTTCTCAAGGCTGCAGCAGGTGGACCAATCGATGAAATGAAATTGGCGCTTGCTATCTTCTCGCTGATGTGCGGCCTTCATCGCATGTCTTGTCCCGAGAGGGGCTGGGTGACCAGGCATATTTACGGAGTACACCACGCTTGATAAAGCAAGGGAGTGGCCCTCAAATCGGGTGGTTCCTCTGTTCTCCAACCTGGTATAGCAGATTTAGCCCGCATTCTACCATGGCATCTAAAGTCTCCATCGGTGATGACCTTCCATCGGACGAAAATACATGGACCGTCTGGGCAGCTCGGTATAACGTTTCTGGTTCGACTATCCACGATGCCACCCTCACCTCTGCATCCACCATCAGTGAGAGGCAATACTTGTTGCTCCAGGTTCTCTGGACCTCAAAAGCCAGTCGAAAACTCAGCCTGAAACAAGTCGAACTGGAGACGTGGAAACGGGAAGCGGACAAGCTGCTTGCGACGTTTCAATCCTGGGCCAGCTACCGCCAAAGTTTTGCAAGCGGCCCTATCCTCGAAGGGACATTTGCCCTGGCCAAAAAGTATCAGTTACAGGCCGCAGCATCCAGGGAGGAAAGCTTCCAATCGAACGTGGCATTCTCGCCCATTTCTAATCGTACACGCACCAAGATGGGTCGTTTAGAGCAAAAACTGCGGGAAGCACAACTCGAGACCCCCACGAAGTCAACGGGTAAATTGCCAAGCGAAATGAGGGTTGAGGATACTCCAGAAACCGGGAACTCACCCTTTCCAACTCCGGGGCCAGAGGAGATTGCGCACCTGATGTATCCGCAAACAAAAGATGAGCAAATTGTCAACACCGCCTTGGTGGACTTTTTAAATGCGCTGAGCATGCACTTCCCTCAAGCGAGCGACTGGACTTTGCACCGCAAATCGTTCAAGGCAGAATTCCAACATGCCTCCTTTGAAGCACGAACGGATGGATATCTTGAGGATGGAGGATCCTCAGAGAGGGTACGGGCACTAATTGAAGTCAAGCCAATGATAAGGAGGAAGAAGCTGAATCTTATTCGTATGCAAGAGGCTGCACAGATGGCTGCGTGGATAAAATCAGATCCTGATCCTACTGGTGTTCTGAATCTTCCGGGCCGGTAAATCGCCTTGATTTCTTCTTATTCCATCGAGTGGTTCTTCTGCTTCCCCTTTTGCCATCCAGTTTCTGAGCGTTGTCATTCCACTCAACTCCAATACCTAGATACGTGACTAACAAGTACTAGTCGTCTTCACGTGTCACAGGACCGACATCAAATCTTCATCACATTCGCAGAATATGACGCCACTTACTTTCAATATCTTGACAATACGCTCCCTCCGAGTTCGCCCCGTCCGTTTCTCAAAATGCATGAATTTGGACCTTGGAATACAGAAGTTAGAAAGGATATGGAGAGTGTTGGTAGCATCCTGTTGGCCATCGCCTTACGCGCGTATTCTGACGCCCATCTGAGCAAATCAATTATCGATGGTCAGAAGAGTGGCAGAGTATAGTAAAATAGATCTGGTGGGTGTTTCTAGCAGCTATTTTGAAATGCCTTCATTGCTGATGCCTCAAAAGAACAGGCTTTTTTTTCGATGCCGTTCCGTCCCATAAGGTGATATTCATGTTCCAAGTTCTGTATGTAAATGTCAAAGTAGCGGCTGCAGCCCAATATCATGTTAATGACATTTTATTGGGCTGTCATACCTCATGCACGGCAGGTAGAGTGTCAACGACAACTGGTATTGAGTTGACAATACAGCGTCAAGACCTACTGAAATGAACAGTACTGTATATACATCATTATCATAGTTACTATAACGCCTTTTAAGATAACACCGCCGTAGCCAATATTTGCGTTTCTGTAAGAGAATGCTGGTTTGGACTGCCAGGTCAAACTAGATACAGCATCCATTATAGTACTAGGTGGGATGGATGCCTTTACAAGCCTGGATATTATTATCTCCTCCCTGGACACCCCTTCGACCCCGGAGGGGTTATTAATGACATATCAGCTTCAGTATTGGCTTTGGATAATAAACTTCGTGCCAACTTAGCTGCAGGGCTCGGATTAGAAGAAGCAGGTTAATCAAATTATCAGGGAGTGCTGTTGCAATAAATCTTCTGTACTTTAAAGCAATCCTAGATATACTTACAACCTGTGGAAAGTTGATCAGTCTGATTACTAGTAGCTTAACCGAGCCGAAAACCCGTGACGCTGAACTGAGTTGCTCAAGTATGCCTTGACCAGACTGTTTGTTATAGTACGGCAATATAAGTCGCTCGGTCGCGGCCCATATATGGCTACTAGGAGAGGTAATATCTAGCTGGCTGGCAAGATAGCTATTCATTCCAGAACCTAGACAAGGGAGCCTCATCATAGAAATGAATGAGAGTGATTTTCCAATAAAGAAAATGCTGACTCCAGCTCAAGGTCTGCACGCAGGATTTCAACAGATCTGAAATCACTGGTGGTGAAAACAACATGGTAAAGTCGACCGAGGTATTCTAAGCAACATATTAGTTGAGCTGTAAGGTAGGGGTATGCAGCAAAGTACCTGTTCGTTTTTTTGAAGGACATCTGTTTGTGAAATTAAGAACAATCCACTGGTCCATATTGTGCTCTTGCACCAGGGGGTAGTACTGTCCCCCGGGCATGAACCGAGTCAGATGCTCTGAGATCCGATCGTTATCTCTCAAGAGTTCAATACCCCATTTCATATACTGTTGGTAGAGGCATAATATCTAGTCAAGGCAGACCAAGCGTCAGGTGGCATTTTGGTCGAGTGGTCTGATAATACACAAGCGCAAAACCTACGCTATGATATTAGAAAGCAAGATAAAATAATATAGATCATGTACTTACCATTTATGAAAATCTGTAGTGAAGACGTATTCGGTGTCAGTCCCAGTGCTTTGCGCATGCAGCCAACCATTTCTCCATATATAGTAGTCTCATTGTGTGGGGAAGATGATCTCATTCAGGAATCAGGACTAGCTACCTACTCCGTACGGAGTACTCCGTATTGGACTGCCTAATACCATCGATCACGTGATAGCCACATGATTATGACTGGTCATGTGATTGTAACAGTGGATGGCTCCTGCCCTCATAAAAGCAGCCCTCTCCAAGTCCCGCCTACCTTTTACATACCGCATAGTATGGTGTGCTGGTGGTGTTCAGATACTAGACTTAGTCTTGACTTTTTCCGATGGCTGAAATGCTTTATAATACAAGCCTTTTCTATCTTATTCACTAATGCAGGTGTGAAAGAAGACACTCTGACCCTAGTATATAGAAATTAAAGAGTACTAAAAGAAAATTGAAGATAATGCCTTCCAGATATGAAAGATGGATTATTGATAATCCAGAAAGTGAGTCGTGACTATTTAAAGTCTCCTTAGCTTAAAAAATAACTAATACTTTGGCTTTCTCCTTCTTTAATTGATTAATATTTCATCCGCTAGACTTACATAGTATAGATCCTTTACGATTAGATATCTTATTTTAGTAGTTATTTGAAAAAAAGCCCAGGACAAACTCCTGTGCCTAAATCAAGATAGTATATATAGTAGTTGGCTGTCTATCTAAAGCAATTTTGTCCTTTGTAGAGTCACCTTAGACATAGTCTTTGTGATGCCCTGCGTTAGTTTGTACATGGTTTAGAGAACCGGTGCTAATCACGTGGGGGATGACCTGCTCCGGCATCACTCTATTTGGATTTATCGCAGACCTTCCTAAATTTACTCCCGACTTTCACCTCTTCCTTCTACTACCC
This sequence comes from Aspergillus coremiiformis, assembly GCA_009193565.1. Taxonomy (NCBI): domain Eukaryota; kingdom Fungi; phylum Ascomycota; class Eurotiomycetes; order Eurotiales; family Aspergillaceae; genus Aspergillus; species Aspergillus coremiiformis. Next base: position 18,499 of record ML739311.1, read on the forward strand.
CCATCTTCTCAATCTCATCTTTCCTTCCACCCCGCGCGTGAGCTCTCTACTTTCACTCATTTCAAACTGTGTGTTTGATCATTTGCGCCTGTTTCTTGGACGTCATTGCAGAACGTCGTGGAAGTGTGAGTGAGTGTGCTATCCACCAAAACCTCCCCCCTTCCCCTCTTCTTTGCAGTCTGCCCAACGTCATTCTACCATCGGTCTTCTCTGTCAAACATTTACGGGCGCCCGATCCAGAATGCTACCGATGCATAGAATGGAGACAATTCATGAGTTTGCTTGGATGAGATTCCTTGATGTACTATGGTCTGCGGAGGCACGTGCGCATGGGTTGTCCCGCCATTCTCGAGCGCCTGGGGAAGTCAGCCGTTTTCTGGAGATGGGTAGCTCGGGCGACTATTTCTGAACTATTGGCGATCCCATAAGCTATTACTTTTACGGGAACCTGGCATTCGTGGACTCCGCAGTCCCATCTAACCTACATTCTACATGAATAATTTCTCGGTTTTGCGCTAACCTTGGGGTTTTCATCTCACAGACACTTCGAAGTCTCCTACCTTTCGTTTATATCAAAATTGATATCATGCCGTTGGAAGCGAAGGAAATTGAACTCAAGGCAAAGGCCTTGACGAAGGCCGCCACGCAAAATGAGCCCGCAGCCAACATTGTATCTTTGCTTAAAGAACTCCAACAAGGCGTGAAGGCGACGGAGGATCTGCTCCGATCCACCCGCGTGGGAATCATCGTCAATAAGTTCAAACAACACAAGTCGCCCGACGTCTCCCGCCTATCCAGTGAAATCGTTTCCAAGTGGCGGAATGAAGTCAACAAGCAGAAGGCGGTTGGATCGCCTGCGCCCAGCCAGCGATCAAGCAATTCGCCACGCCCGGCGCAAAACGGAACGGCCTCCCCTGCCGGTACGACGCCATCCGACAAGGCATCCAAGTTGTCAGTTGCTCCGGATAAACGTACATGGAAGGCGGACGGGGTGGACGTCAATCAGACGGGGAATAAGATTCGCGACAGTTGCATTGGGCTGATGTATGATGGGCTGTGTCTGAACTCCACCGAATCTCCACGCACCGTGCTCTCCAAGGCATCCGCCGTGGAGGTCGCAGCATACACCTCGTTGGGCCCTGAGACCAAAGAGCAGTACCGTACCAAGATCCGCAGTTTATACCAGAACCTTAAAAATAAATCGAATCCGTCTCTCCGAGTGCGTGTCCTCAGCAGCGACGTGACACCCGATCAGTTCGTGCGCATGTCACACGACGAGCTGCGCTCGGCCGAACAGCGCGAGAAGGACCGCAAGATCCAGAAGGAAAACATGGACAAAGCAATGGTCGCACAAGCTGAGCGCAGCGTCAGTACCAGTCTGCAGTGTGGCAAGTGCGGACAGCGCAAAGTCACATATACCGAAGCGCAGACACGCAGTGCCGACGAACCGATGACGCTGTTCTGTACCTGTTTGAACTGCGGAAAGTCCTGGAAGCAGTAACCTCTTCCTTCAGTTCTATTCTTCCGAGCTCTCTCTTTCTTTCCTATGCACTACATTCACCCTATTTCATATTTCCCTTCTCGAACTGTCTTATCGAATTTGTCCGATTACGCTACGGCGTGGAGTTTGGTTGCTTAAAAGAGGTCATTCTCGGAGGGGGGCAAACCGGTTGAGACCCGCGAGTTTTATCATTATTCTTACTTTTTTTGACTAGTTATTTGGTGGCCTGTAGATAGAATGATTAACGAAGTTAAAGTGCGTTGACTATTTACACTCAATCAATCATCCCACAACTAACATCGACGTCATCTCTAGTTTAACCCAACCGAAACAGCCACCCGCCATCAATTTAATCTCATCCCAACCCAAACCCTCCAACCCAAACCAAAGAAAAAAAGATGTCCCACCGACAAAATCTAATCACTCGAGTCCGCACCCTCTGCACAGACTTCTCAACCTCCTCCCCACTCCCCACCCTCCTCTCAAACTTCACCACTAACCCCCCCGCAACAGCCCTCGAACACGGTCTCCCCCACCTGGCACCCTTTCTCGGCCGCGCCTTTAAAGGCTCAGACGGCTTAACCACCTACTTCGGACTCCTGTCGGACCTCCTTACCATCGAGAACATGGTCTTCGAACCGGAGGAAACCTGGGTTGTGGATGAGAGGGCGATGGCTGTTTCGTTGCGGGGCGAGGGTCGCTTCACATGGAATGCGACGGGACAGACTTGGGAAGAGACCTTTGTGTATCGGATTGGGCTTGCTGAGGACGCGGGGGTGGTCAAGGTGGTGGTGTATGAGGTGTGGGCGGATACGGGGGCGGCGTATTTGGCTAGGAGGGGGTTACTGGAGTTACTGGAAGTTGAGGGCTAAAGGGTTGGTTGTTTTATTTATGATGGTCGAGTATTGGGATGGTATAGTATGGTATTGCTAAGGTTAAGAAATGAACAGCTAGGGTTTATCGTCGATCCAGCGGATATTTCCCAATCGGCCATCTGGGTATTGGAAGACTTTCGCGGGCGAATTGTATCGCGCGTATTGTTTGTCGTCCATTACGATTGTGACGTTCGCGGCTCTGCGACCCGTGGCGTTGAATCCGGGTCCGGACGCCCGATACTCGGCCATCACGGTGTTTTTGTTCCGTCGGCCTGCGCCGCTGATGATCCAGTCGATGTAGCCGCTCGGGAGGATGCTGGCGTCTTCGGAGGTGTGCGCGAATACTGATCGGTGCAGTTCGTTCCATGGACGGCCCAGGGCGCATTTTCCGCGGATCTCGGGGGCTATGGAGGCGTTGGCTGCTTGGACGGTGGAGTCCACGATGTATACGCCGTAGTTGTTGGTGAAGGTGGTGTTGGTTCCTTTCCAGGCGGTGATGCCGCCGCCGCAGTTGCGGAGGAGGATTTGCGATGATTGGATCCAGGCCGTGCCGAATCCGTAGAGGAAGTCGGTTTGGCCTGCGATGATGCTTTTGTGGAAGTAGCCGTTGCCCAGTTTGCCTACGTAAACCTGGGAGGGGGGTTTTTTGGTTAATAGCGGTTCATTGCGAGAATGGAAGAGGGAATGCCCGTACAGTATCCTGATAGGAATAGAACCCGCAGTAGTAGAACCCGCCATTGGCGCGACTGAGGCTGATCGCATGGGCTGGTCCAGCAGAATAATCTCGCCATGTATTCGTGAAATCGATGTTGTACGCCCGGAAATTGACATTGCCAAATGGTGTGCCCTCCGGGACGGGATACCCTGTAGGGCCGGACCCGGTGTAGCTCGCTTCCAGCGTAGGCGCGACGGTCAGGACGCTCGAGAACACATTATCCACTGCCTGGCCGGTGTTATCATGGTTTGCTTGGGCCCAGGTAAGAGTGACTCGGTTCTTAGTGGCATCTTGGGGATGATCGGTCTGGCCGAGGAGTGTAATAGGTCCAGACCGGGTGACATTCACTTGTTCCTTGTACGTTCCCGGCAGGATAAGGATGGTCTGGGTCGTGTTGTCATTCGGGAGGGAGGCGATGGCGTCCTGCACATTTTTGAAATGGGCGGAGGGGTCAGTTTTGGAGACGAGAATTGTTCCTTCTGGACAGTTGCGCGCTGTTTGACAGGTGTGTCTGGTGGGTTTGTGCGGGCTTGCGGATGCCAAAAGGGCCCCGAGCACAAGTGATAGTCCAGCAATGCGCATGGTGAGGGTTGTACGGTGGGATCCGCTGTTTTAGAGTGGTAATCCGTTCTGTGTGACCCTCATATCCGTCAATATATGTACATACATACATGCGTTGACTATTTTATACTTCATTTTCCGGAGAATCTGCCTCACGCCCGGTTAGCCCAGGAAAAATTGCGGAGATGAGATAGAAGTTGACCAGGTCAATGTACGTAACTTCTCCAGCTCCCACAAAGCTTAGTGATGGATCAAAAGCTTGTATATCTACGCAACCCGTGTATTGGATGGATCTGGGGGTCTGGAGGATTCCGGCGTGGGATTCCTTAGACGGGGAGACGGAGAAATTCGATGTTGTCTGCGGAGAATTGCTTTCCGCCTGTTAAGTGTGATCATCTTTCGCTTCCATTGAAGCCCTTTGAGATCTCCTCATGGGAGATTGAGAGCAATATCGCTATGCAGAGGGGGGGGGGGTGTGGATATGCACAGCCCTACTCTACTGTACTCAGTATTCTGTACTCTAGTAAAAGTCGTATGACTGACTCCTCAGGCCATTCAGGCCACCATTCGGGTTTCACGGCCTCAGGCCAACGTTGAATCATGAAGATTCATCCCACTGAGGGATTTTTCCTCGTTTTCATGGCGTTCGCGCAAGAACAGAGCGGGGCCATATTTTACCATCAATGCTATGTAGATACATAGTGGGAAAGTCCGTTACGGTGGAGCGAATCCACCACAGCTTCGATCGAGCACTAACTCTCCGAGACAGCTGCACGATTCTACTCCGTAGTTCCTCGGTCTCTGGACTCTTTTCCGTATCGGGTGTCCTCCGAGGTACGGCCATCAGTCCGCTCGGTTGAGATAATGAGGGTCCACTGTACCTGCCAAGAGGGTGCGTTAAGTGGACCGTGTTTGAGGTACTCCGTAGACTTCGAGACTGACTGTCGCGAGCAAAAAAAGAGAAGTGAAGGGAAAAAAGAAAGAAAGAAAAAAAAAAAAGGCAGGAAATTGAAGTACTACTTTCAGCAGACCAGAGAAAAAAAATCTTCTTGAAACTCTTCATTGACTAATTCACCACTATTAATGACATACATACATGATAAAGAAAGGAAAATTCACTCTATCCACGGAGAGTAAAGGTAATAAAGGCATAAAGTCTATAATACGTGTAAAATAATAAAGCCGGTGCACCAGCTCATGCATGTATGCTCAAGTGATATCCAGATTGGATAATATTAAATGAAATGAGCGTAATAAAACGTTTACTCATCCTCTTCCACTTCACCCCGGGCACCCAGCATGTAGCGGGACTTGCCGTGGGCGTCGACTTCGTGCTCGATAGCCAGCTTGGAGAGGTGGCCAAGCAGGTTCTCGATCTTGGTGTCAGCCTTGGAGCGGTTCTTGCGACCAAGGTTGTCAAGGCCGGGGATGATGGTGAGGATGTAGTAGACGACAGCAATGATGATGGTGACACCGATGGAGTAAGCCCAGATGACAACGACGGTGACAATATCAACATCGCCGTTGATGGAGAACTCAGCCTTGCTGGGAGGGCTGGTCTGACGGTAGTCACCGGAGAGCCAGCCGAACACACAGAACAGGGTGGAGAGGACATCGACGATGAAGATAGCACCGACAAGCTGCCAAGAGGGCCAGGTCTTAGCACCACGGGTAACGAAGATCAGCCAGTTCTCAGTAAGAGCAACCTCGAGGAACAGGATTTCCTGAGGAGAACCGAAGTTCTGGATGATACCACCGTTCGACAGGAAGAGAGAGGCACGGATGATCCAGGTAGCAACGGCAAGCAAGATACCAAGAACAATGGAGATGACCCAGATCTTAGGAAGCTGCCACTCGACAGGACGCTGTTCGAAGTGGGCGTTATCGTAGGCAATAGCAATGGTGGCCAAGTCAGCGAACAGGGCGATGAAGACGATAAGATCAGCACGGATGGTCTCGTCAATAATGATCATAGAGGTGACAAGGTAGATCTCAAGGTGAAGACACAGGGCAATACGGTATTGGATGTAGGCCTTCATACGTTGGAAGATCTGACGAGCAAGCTTGATAGCATCAACAATAGTGCTGAGACCAGGGGCAAGGAAGACAATATCAGCGGCAGCCTGGGCGGCCTCGGTGGAACCCTCGACAGCAATACCACAGTCAGCCTTCTTAAGGGAAGGAGCATCGTTGACACCGTCACCAGTCATAGCAGTCAAGTGGCCACGTTGCTGGAGCATTTCAACGACCTGGTACTTGTGCTCGGGGAAGACTTCAGCGAAACCGTCAGCCTTCTCAACAAGGTCGTGCTGAGCGGAGCCAGCAAGACCACCGTGGATCAGACGTTCAGAGTCATAGACCTTGGTGCTCAGGGCAAGCATCTTGCAGGTTTCCTTGGCAATGGCAAGAGCATCACCAGTCAACATCTTAACGGAAAGACCAAGGTGCTGGGCCTCGGCAATGGTGTGGGCGGTATCCTCACGAGGGGGGTCGAACATGGGGTACATGCCCAGAAGCTGCCAGGGCTCACCCTCCTTCTGGACGGCAACACCAAGGGAACGGAAACCACGGCGGGCGAACTCAGCAGACTTCTCACGGAACTTCTCGGCCTCTTCCTCAGAGCACTCGGACATGTTAAGGATAGCCTTGGGAGCACCCTTGGCACAAACGTAACGAACACCGTCGCAGGTACAGATGGTGGTAATACGTTTGGAGACAGGGTCGAAAGGAGTATACTTCTCGGTAATCCAGTTGCGGGCGAGGATCTCACGGGCCTTGGGGTAACGACGGAGAGTAAGAATGGTAACCTTATCGATGGGGTCGAGGTTCTTGACATTGTGGTTAGAGGCAATGGCAGCGACAGCCATCATCCAGTTAACATCGACACCCTCGTTGACGTACGGCTCACGGATGGAGAGCTGGTTGGCAGTAAGAGTACCGGTCTTGTCGGAGCAAAGGATATCGACACCAGCAAGGGACTCGATGGCAGTGAGCTTCTGGACAATAGCCTTCTGCTCAGCCAGATAAGCGGCACCGACGGCAAGGGTGGTGGTAGTGACGACAGGGAGACCGACGGGGACACCAATGATCAGGAGAATAAGAGTGTAGTGGAGCAAGTTGTTGTCTTCGTTTTCAGGAGTGGCAATTTTCAAGTGACGGTAGAAACCACCAATCCAGGCAGCGAGAATCCAGAACATAACAAGAACCAGGAGAGTGGTACCAATGTTGTCCATGACAGCCTTGAAGTGACCGGAATCGGAGGCACCCTGGACCAGAGCAGCGGTCTTACCGACGAAAGACTGCTTAGCGGTAGCAAGGACAATACCGTAGGCCTTGCCACGCTTGCAACCAGTGGTGTAGTAACAAGTGTCGGCCATGTACTTGTCGACAGCGAGAGATTCACCGGTGATGGCAGACTGGTCAACAGCAACCAGAGAGACACCAGCACGGGCTTCAATGCCAGTGTCGTCGTCCTCGTCATCCTTCTCCTTGAGAGTATCATCGTTGGCGGTGGCAAGGTACTCCTTGTAAGTCTCGAACATCTCGGGCTTGGAGTAGTCACAGATAAGGCGGACATCAGCAGGGACAACGGTACCCTCCTCGACAACGACCTATTAATTAGACTGGTTAGCCATTGGTTTCGCAAGGCTTGGAAATCATCCGCGGCACATACAATATCACCAGCAACAAGCTCACGAGCGAGGATTTCCTGCTCTTGTCCATCCCGAATCACAATAGCCTTCATAGCGATGTCACCCTTCAAACTAGCAACAACATCGGCTGCCTGTTTTTCCTGGTACCAACCAACGATAGCGTTCAGCATAAGAATACCAATGATCACACCAAAATCGATCCAGTCACGAAGACCAGCAGCAAGCAAGACAGCAAGTTCCATAACTAGTAGACTGTTAGCTAGGCGGTTCTCTCATCTTGAGAGGTGAAGGGATATGGGATATACCATAAAGAATAGGACCACGGAAGTAACCAATGAATTGAACGAAGAAGTTGGTCTTCTCGGTAGTCAACTCGTTCCAGCCAGTGCGCTTGCGACGAGCCTCAACGTCGGCGGACCGAAGACCACTGCGCAAGTCTGTCTCGAGCCACTCATCGGGGCAGACAAAGCCATCCTCAACACTATCACCTCCCTTCTTTCCAAACCATCCCTTCTTAGCCTTCTTGGTGCTCATAGCACCAGCCGAAGAGGTCGAACCACGACGCTTGTCGCGAGCGGTGGAGATGTAACGGTTGAGCGCAGCATACTCGTCGAGGTTACCGCCATCATTCAAATCAGTGTTGCGAGAATGGTCACCATTCTCCACGTCGGGAGCATAGGAGATTCTCCGCTCCGCCATTGTTGCTTCGGCTCACACAGCCTTCGGGACCCAACGATATGAGCAGATGCAAACAAAGTATGGCAGGAATGGCAAGAGTCGGAATTCCTATAGGAAAAAAAGAAGAAGAAGGGAGGGGAGAGAGGGGTGGAAGGGATGTACTCTTTAATATGTCTGGATAAGTGGGCGAGATGGATTTGCACGGGACCTGACCAAGACGTGTTTGTTCTCTAAGCTCCAACGGGCGACCTTCCCTGTGCGTAAGCCCACTTTTTTTTTTTTT